>JZLH01S0283208.1:0-13196 GCA_001188425.1 Eucidaris tribuloides
TCATCTGTAAATAATTTAAATGTATCGACGAAATCAATATGTACAAAATAGCTTATAATACTCATTATATTATGTGTAGCATGTATTTTCTTTGTAAAGTTGATTTCATAAAAAGTTGCAGAACCAAATAATGAAAAAATGAATGAAATGAATAAGAATGAGACAATGAAATATTCATTTGATATTTTGAGAAAAAAATGATAATTTTTATGGCTCCCAAAGAAGTTGCCGAGGCATTATGTTTTCGGGTTGTCCGTCCGTGCAGTCCCTTCCCCCCCGCCCGTCCGTCGCGTCCCGTCCGTTCCGTTACCGGATCTCGTACCGAGGCGATAAACTTGAGAACCCCCGATCGGATTTTGATGTAACTCAGACCTAAGTATGTACTATGAGCCACCAATGAACTGATTAGATTTGGAGGTGAAAGGTCAAAGGTCAAAGGCACCGGCCTTAAATATGTGTGATTTGGGTTCGTACCCGCGATAACTTGAGAGTGGCTAGTCGCATGTTGCCATGCAACTTGAATGAAGTAGTATTATGAGCACCAATGAACTGATTAGATTTTGGAGTTCAAAGGTCAAAAAGGTCAAAAGGTCACCGGGGCGCTAAAATATGTCTGATTGTCTGGCTCGTTACTCTGCGATAATTTGAGCGGCTGGTCGGATTGTCATGTAACTTGGTGGAAAGTATGTAATTATGAGGCCCAATGAAGTGATTAGATTTTGGAGGCTGAAGGTCAACAGGTCAAAGGTCACCGGGCCTAAAATATGTCTAATTTGGGCTCGTTACCAGCGATAACTTGAGAGCGGCTGTCGATTGTCAATGTAACTGGGTGAAGGTATGTATTAATGAGGCACCATGAACTGATTAGATTTTGAGCTCGAATAGGTCAAAGGTCATAAGGTCACGCGGCCTAAATAAAGTTATGTCTATATTTGGGCTCGTTACCGCGATAAACTTGAGAACGGCCAGTTGAATGTTCATTGTACTTGGTGAAGTTTGTAATTATGTTATGTGCCACCAAATGAAGCTGATAGATTTGGAGTTCAAAGGTTCAAAGGTCACTGGGCCCTAAAAATATGTCTGATTCGGGCTCGTTACCACGATAAAGCTTTACAGAGGCGGCTGGTCGATCGTTCATGTAACTTGGGTGAGTAATGTATTATAGAGGCACCAATGAACTGATTAGTTTTGACTGAAGGTCAAAGGTCAAAGGTCACCGGGCCTAAAATAGTCTGATTTGGACTCGTTACGCAGCGATAACTTGAGAAACAGTCAGTTGGATTTTCAATGTAAGCTGAGGTGAATATGTAAAATTATAATGAGCCCAATTACCTGATTAGATTTCGCGAGTTCAAGGTCAAAGGTCAAGGTCACCAGGCCTAAAATATGTCTGATTTGGGCTCGTTACCACAATAACTTGAGAGTGGCTGGATCGATTGTCATGTAACGTGGGTGAGAAGTATGTAATTATAAGGCACCAATGAACTGATTAGATTTTGGAGCTGAAAGGTCCAAAGGTTCCCGGGCTAAACTAGTGTCTGATATGGGCTCGTTACCCGCGATAACTTGAGAACGCCCAGTTGAATTCTCATGTAACTTGGTAAGTTATGTATATGGCGCCACCAATGAACTGATTAGATTTTGGAGTTCAAAGTTCAAAAGGTCAAAGGTCACCGGCCTAAAATATGTCTGATTCGGCTCGTTACCGCAATAACTTGAGAGTGGCTGGTCCGATTGTCATGTTACTTGGGTGAAGTATGTATTATAAGGCAACAAAAAAACTTTTTTTTCAAATTATATTCAACACGGCGGAATTAGGGTAAAGGATTTATTGTTTCGCAAGTTTAATATAAGTTGAACAGGATACCTTCATTTTGATGCCGTGGTTAAAATCAACACCATAACAAATAGAAATTGTCACAAGTTTATTTGAGATTTTTTCATGATGACTTTACTGTTCCATTCATATGATTAGATATACGCGGATGTAAGGAAAGGACATGTCTAAACGGTGGAGTATGTCAACCTCTCTCTGTGGGCTCCGGTCCTGTATTTGCCCACCGGGATACGCTGGACTTAGCTGCGAACTGAACAGTAAGAATATACAAAAGGATTTTGTCAAATTTATATCACATTCCATTTGAAATGTGGGTGAGGATCGACGGATGGCCTGAAGAGAACCCGGACTGAAAGAGTTAGCAACAACGTCGCATTGAAAAGAATGGGGAGGAACAGAATTATGTCAAGACCTGTAAAAAGAGGCAAAATAAACTCCTCAAAAAAGTTTGGAAATCTGAGTTTGATAGATTATTGTTCCCTTTTTGTAGTAGCAATCAAAGCATGCTTGGTACCAGTAAAAAGATTATTTAATTTTCTTTACAATGATACACTACTTGGTATGATTATGCTATCGGAAAAGGGGCAGTATTTGAAAATATGGGATAAAATATAAATTGAAAAGCTGCAAAATGACCTGTGATCAATAAGGAACGTGTTGTTTTGTATGGAGTCATGCGCTTCGTTCTCAGCTACTCAGACCTGAATATCAGTTTCAAAACGAGCCCCTGACACTTCATTTGTCCATTAGTTTAAAAACGAATGGCTTGAGTTCTGTTTTTAAATGCCTGTACATGTTTTTTGTTCGTTTGTCTGTTTGCTTGCTTGCTTGTGCACATGTTTGTTTGATCCCTGATAATGTACGTGTTACAATGCAAAATGACCAAAAGACATTGGAAAACTTATTCATCAACAGGGAAATAAGAAATTACGTGACTTACCGAACTCGGGCCATTTTGCAAAGCCTTTCATCTCAAGTCGTGAACATTTGTAGTGGTTGGGACTCCTGTAGAAATTGACAGTAATGCCTGACCAGCTGAGGACAAAAACTATAACTCCATACAAAAGAACATGTTCTTTATTGACTTTTTATGGCCACCAGTCATTTTGCAGCTTTTCAATTTACACTTTATCCCATATTTTTAAATACTGCCTTTTCCCCGATGAAATAATCATAACAAGAAGGGTATCATTTTAAAAAAAAAATAATCTTTTTGATGGTACCAAACATGGATTGATCGCTGCTACGAAAAGGGAGAAATAATTCAAACTAATCTTTCCAAACTTTTTTGAGGAGTTTATATGGGTGGGACGTATCCATTAGATGCGACCAATATCTGAAAGATATCATTTTCTGCAATAAGACTTCCCATAAATAATGAAAAGTGCAATTATATAATCTTCCGAAATACACAAATACATCCTGATATTAGTGTTAATGAAATCCGTTTAAATGACAACATTGTCCCTCATGTTTACTCCACAAAATTTCTTGGCGTTTTTTTTTTAGGGGGGGGGTCAATAGATTAAATTGGAAAATATCATTAACAAAATCGGAAGTAAAGTTGCAAAAATAGTGGAATTCTTTCTAGATTTAATTGATATCTCCCTCAATCAATACTCCACATTCTTTATTCTTCTTTATTTCTTCCGTATTAACTATTATATCATTTGGGCTAACACCCATCCAACTAGGCTTCACAAACGTTTACTTCAGAAAAATGTAATTCAAATCATTACAGTGTACATTTACATTTACATTATATTTCAGTGTACCCTTTTTTTTCTCAGTCTTTTCCTTGTTCTTTTATTTGTTCACTTCCTTTAGTTTCCTTTAATTTGTAATGTAAAGGCTTTCCTCAATTCAGGCAGCTTGCCTTTCGGGTGTTATGCCGTCTTCCATAATTTGGGTTGATCCTCTCCCTCCCCCTATTTGTGGTATATGATGTTTTTGTATGCATGTATCAATTTGTTATTACGATTTGTATTGTGTTATAGTGTCATCTACTTTGTAAGAGACTGGGAATGAAAGAAAATAATGTATACGTGAAATATTAAGTATGAACAAATGGCCTAACGAATACAGTAGTGATGTTGAATAACATAACAATGAGACGGTCATTTCAAGGGCTCAAGGAAAAGGCCGAAGACCGACAATGGTAGGGTGTTTTCTTTATGGCATGAAATCTGCTTGACAGATACAGTGTAAAAGGAACATCACAAGCAATAGGGAGCATCCTCGCAAAGGTTTTGCATTCTTATTTCTGTACCTTATTTCCTTCAACCAGAATGTAGGTTCATTATTACTAGAAGGGTTAATACATTGGAAACCTAACAATTTTCATCCTGCGTTTTGATCAAAGCATTGTCGAACAGTGTGGTGGTGTAATAAAGCAATCAAACTATAATATTGGAACTACATGCTAGTGTTTGAATGGACAAGTAAATGCCCTAGAATACAAAACCTTGGAAAGTTATCTTGTCACTGGCAATTTGGGTACAATTTAATACAAAATGGGTACAATTTAATACCACACGTGAGCCAAACAGAATCATTAAGTCAACTCTTAAGTGTAATTCGAGTTGTGTTACACAGCAGTCTATGGGTGGAAATGGACATGAACAAATCTAATTATAATGAAGTTTCACTTTTTGACAACAGTAAGTGTTGTTAGAAAGTGCAATATTTTCACAGCTTCATGTTTATACCTTATCACGGAAAATGATAGTTTGGTGCTTTATACCGCTCACATATGTAATAAAACAATAGCAAACATTGTTAAATGATGCTTTTAATCCTGAATAGCTCAAATAAGAACCATGCATCACGATGAATGCTGGAATATCAGACTATGTATTCTAGAACTAACTACTGCAAACAAATTCGAACAAATCCGTATATCTTAGAATTTTAAACTCGGTAGTAAAATGGATTTTTTTTTACCAAATCTTCGGATCAATTCTCATGAAGAAGATATAAATTTACTCATATAGCACTATAAAACTTCCCCATTCCAGTGTTGTCTTTGAAATAATAGAATTACATAATGATACTCTTATTGTCGAAGAACATCGAAGTTGATGATAAAAAAGAATATTTTAGGCAATATATGGACTTTTTCTCATAATATAGCTCAATCAATACTTAGCTGGAAGAAAAGAAATAGAAACAACATTTAGAAGTTTTCTTCACGATTTATTATGTATGATAATTAGTTTTACTTTCCTTCATTTCATTCTATCTAGTTTGTCAATTATATTCCCCATGCCGAAACAACGGAACGTGTGTACCTGGCAGTTTCTCCCTTGGGAATACCAGTGTCTCATCAAATACTAGCATGCCTACCGATACCAGCGGCCCTGCCGACATGAGCGCCCTCCCTTTAATGTGTCAATGTCCACCGGGATTCGGGGGCATGTTCTGTGAATACGGTAGGTGTGCAACTTCCACTCAGTATTTAAACCGTTGGAGACTAAAGACGAGTTATCTCGTGTTGGGGTGTATGGAAAATGTGTGTTATAGGAAAATCAAGTCGTCTCATATGGGGGTAAAAAAAACTAATAAAAATCCGGCATTTTACTGTTATCAGTGAGTTCAATATGAAGACGAGTACTAACCCATTTCGTGTTGAGTATTACCATTCAGTATCGTACTGTGTGACTTCATTCATTTTGATAATGTTCTCAGGCACGTATCCATGGTGGGCACAAGAGAGGAGGCACGTGTTTCCCCCCTCCCACCCACCCCACCCCCACCCACCCCACCCCCCACCACCACACACACACACACACACACACGCACACTGCAAAGTTTGTTTACAAACTTTATTCTCATGATAAAAAAAATACAACTTATGTCAAAAAGTTATTTTGCGTCTTAGCCCTACAGGTAAAGGTTTACCAAAGGGGAGACCCCCCCCCCCCTCCACTAAGAATCCTCCCCCAGGACAATAATCAGTTAGATCCTTCTGCGAAACATTAAGCGCATACTACCGAATGTTACGCATGCAAAAGAGATGGACTGGCTTTAATACTTACGTATAACATCTGAGTAGATCCTTGAATCCAAACAAATGTTCTGTAAAGGTTGATGTGTATTAATATACAAATATGTACTGATACGAGAGTCTCTAGTTGAAACTATGACAAGCCCGAGGTTACATGGACTGTACTATTTTTGCCGAGGGGCGCAGTTAACAGTTCCAAACAGAGACTCTCAGGACAGGACATATTTGTTTAAAAACCGCCATCGAATTAACTGGGAATTTACACAAAGTGAAAAAAAGGGTAAAGGAAATTTACTTACGGAACCCCTACGAGTACGTGTGTGTTACACGGCATACAGGTACGCGACATTTTTATTTGCGGTACATATAGGGTTACAATGCCATAAACGTATACTCTAGTTAGTTGAGTACCAATTTCAAAAACATATAAATCACTACTTTAATCCTCATTCTTATTTTAATTATAATCCTAACTCAAACTCGACGAACTTAACCCAGTGTTAATTTTAAACTTTGCTAGACTTCCATACGGGTGTAGCACGCTATTTTCACGCGCACGGAAAATATAGCCTACGGTACGTGTTTGTACACACGATTAATACGGCTTTCGAATTTACTATCCCATGCTTTGAATGAACTACCCCATGCCTATGAAACAAATATTCATGCTTTGAATGAACTATCCCATGCCTGTCAAGTACTATCCCATGGTTTTGAAGTACTGTCTCCCAGATTCACAGAATGGTGTGTTTATTTGAACATGTGACATACTTTTGACCAACCAGAATTCAATAAACTTACAATGAGGGATATAATTAATCATAATTTCATTGGTTTATAACCTGAATAGCACTATTGATTTGCAGTTTGTACAGCAATAGCACCCTTCTGATTCTATACCGGAGATTTGTTAAATAAACCATGGGTAGTTTTTCTTTTCATTCCATGCTTTGAATGAACTATCCCATGCCTGTCAAGTACTATCCCATGGTTTTGAAGTACTGTCTCCCAGATTCACAGAATAGTGTGTTTATTAGAACATGTGACATACTTTTGACCAACCAGAATTCAAGAAATTTACAATGAGGGATATAATTTATCCTAATTCCATTGGTTTAGAACCAGAATAGCGCTATTGCTTTGTACTTTGTACAGCAATATACCCTTCTGATTCTATACCGGAGATTTGTTAAATAAACCATGGGTGTTCTTTTAAAATAATTTCTTGCACTGAAAGAGTAATATTTCCTTTTTAGAGGAGGGATTACAATTGTAGTTTAAACGATTATATTCATAATAAAAGTACCGCCTTGATGACAATCTTGTGATTACACTGTGTCTAATTTCCATTTTGTTTTGTTACAGTCTCAATCTACATCAACATTACTGCCTCAATATCCGGACCTACGACACCGTGTACTGACAATGCAACAAGTTTCATACAATACGTGGTGAGCAGATATTTGCGTCCATCCTATCCTGTTAGCAATTACCAAACACTAGAAATAAAAAAAACTGTACCCAGTTACAAACAATTAAATTACCATACAAGGGGCCTGTCGCATAAAACTCTGGTTAGTATAAGTATACCATTTATTTTAACATATGACAAAGTTTCATACAACAGGTCCCGTATACTAGTTGTTTATTTCGCGATTATTCTTATTAATTTGGACTGTACATGTGTGTATGTGTGTATGTGTGCATGTGTGTGTGTTTGTGTGTGTAAATGTGTGTTTGCGTGTGTCTGTGTCTGTGAGTATTTATACGGTATATGCGATTTCTAAATAAATCATGCACATGACAAATCACATTAAACAATTGTATGCAGGGCGTACCTAGACCTTTTGAGTGGGGGGGGGGGGCGTGTAAGAGCCTAATTACCGACAATTTTTCCAGCAAATTACCGACGGCAAACGGACTATACATTACAATCGTATAAAGCTCTGGGCATGTTCAATTGTGTATCATAATCACTTTTTACTGCACCCCTCTTACACCTTGTTAAAATTTCATTCTCTATTTGAAAATAACACAAAATCTTTTATTTTGGCTGGAGTGCAAAAGGTGTGGCGATTGTTAGTTGATGAATGATTGGGGAGGGTCTGGGGGGGGTTCCCGCTCCAGGGTGAGAAAATTTGATATTTTGCCTTGAAAAGGTGTGTTTCAACGCCCATTTTCAAGAAGGAATGCATGATTGACCTCTCTTTTGTCTCTTGCGTTTTTTGAGCAAAAGTTTTGACAATTATTGATGGCGATAAATTGGGGAGGGTCTAGGAGGGGCCGGGGTCCTCCCAGGGTGGAGAAAATTTTGACAGTTTTGCCTTGAAATTGTGCGTTTTCAGGCGTCCATTTTTTCATGCTGTGCATGTGTGTGCTGTTTGTGTGTGTAAATGTGTGTTTGCGTGTGTCTGTGTCTGTGAGTAATTTATACCGTATATGCGATTCTAAATAATCATGCACTGACAAATCACATTAAAACAATTGTATCCAGGGCGTACCTAGACCTTTTTGAGTGGGGGGGGGTGTAAGAGCCTAATTACCGACAATTTTTTCCACAAATTACCGACGGCAAACGATATACATACAATCGTATAAAGCTCTGGGCATGTTCAATTGTGTATCATAATCACTTTTTACTGCACCCCTCTTACACCTTGTTAAAATTTCATTCTCTATTTTTTGCTGGAGTGCAAAAAGGTGTGGCGATTGTTATTTGATAATGAATTGGGAGGGTCTGGGAGGGGGTTCCCCTCCAGGGTGAGAAAATTTGATATTTTTGCTTGAAAAGGTGTGTTTCAACGCCCATTATTTCAAGAAGGAATGCATGATTGACCTCTCTTTGTCTCTTTGCGTTTTTTTGGCAAAAGTTTTGACAATATATTGATGGCGATAAATTGGGGAGGGTCTAGAAGGGGCCGGGGTCCCCTCCCAGGGTGGAGAAAATTTGACATTTTTGCCTTGAAATTGTGCGTTTTCAGCGTCCATTTTTCATGAAGGAATACATAATTGGCATTTCTGTGCAAAAGTGTGGTTGCGAATGTTGTTTTGTGACAGATTGGGGAGGGTCTGGGAGGTTTCCGCCCCCAGGGTTAGAAATTTGACATTTTTGGCCTGAAAGGATGTGTTTCAGCGCCATATTTCATGAAGGAATGCATGATTTACCTCTCTTTTTTTGTCGTGCAAAAGGTGTGACATTGTTGATTAGCGATAAATTGGGAGGGTCGGGGGGGGGGTCCCCTCCCAGGGGTAGAAAATTTGACAGTTTTCCTTGAAAATAATTATGTGTATTCAGCGGCCACTTTTTGATGAAGGAAGAAGCATAATGGCATTTTTGTGCAAAGGTTGTTGCAATGTTGTTTTGTGATAAATTGGGGAGGGTCTCGGAGGGGTTCATACTTAGGATGAGATAAACAAATTTGATCATTTATTATGAAAGTGGATTTTTTTATGCACGAGGGAGCAAAGCGAGCGAGCGCCTAAACAGCATGTGCAGTTTTCAGTTTCAGATTATATACCAATATTATTAGACCCTTTCTATCTAATAGTTCTGGCTTGAAGTTCCTCCCCTTTTGAAATTATACAGAGGTCATTATGTTGACAAACTATGCTTTTCTGAACCTGTTCAATACCGGTGTGATTCATTTTCACTGGTTTCGTTTTTCATTTTAGTATTCAATAACATTTCCCCTTCTTTATTAATGCCACATTATGACTGACAATTTGTGGGTAAAGGGAAAGTTTAGAAAGTATGAGTTAATTTGTGAGGGAGCGGAGCGAGCGAGTTTGAAATTTTCGCATTTTACATTAAGAATTCCAATTTATTGCATGATTTTGTTGGTTATTGGGACATTTTGTTGCACGAGATGACGTGGTTCTCTGTTCTATTACTGACGACAGACGTTATGATAATACATTACGACAAAGCTTATGTTACCGACAAATCGCCGTCAACAAAATCTTGGTCGTTATGCGAGCGAGCAGAGCGAGCGATTTGAAAAATTTTGCGTTTTTACACTTCAAAAAGTACCATTTCTTGGCTTGTTTTTGTCGGTACTTGAGACATTTTGTTGGTAAAAGATGACGTGGTTCCTTTTACCGAAGACATGACGTTATTATAAAATGATTGACAAATCATCGGCAAGCAGCGTCAACAAAATCTGGCCATAATGCGAGGCGACGTTTGAAAAATGTTGCGCTTTTACACTTCAAAAGGTGCCATTCTTGGCTTATTTTTGTCGGTACTTGAGACAGATTTGTGTACAAAGATGACGTGGTTCTTTTTCTATTACTGACGACGTGACGTTATGATAATATGACTACAAATTACCGGCAAAGCACCGCCAACAAAATCTTGGTCGTTATGCGAGCGAGTTTGAAAAAATTTGCGTTTTAGCCTTCAAGAAAGTGCCATTTCTTGCCTTATTTTCGTCGGTACTTGAGACATTTTGTCGGTACAAAATTGTCTATATGTACCGACAAACTTGAATATGCATTATTGGAGGGTAATTGCCCCTGCCCCTCCCCTTTGCTATACGCTAGTGATTTTTTCTTCTTCTTCTCCCCTTTCTCCCTTTTCTTCTTTCATTTTCTTGTTTTTCCTTTCCTCCTCTTTTTCCTCCTTTCTTTTCTCTCCTCTCCTTTTCCTTTTCCCTTTCTTCTTCTCTTCCTTTCACTTCTTCATTTTTCCCTTTCTTTTCTCTTTTCTTTCTCCTTCCTTCTTTTTTTCTCATGCCTTTTTTCATTTTTTTCCGACGGCAGCGCAGATTTAACCGAGGAGGCAGCGCAGTGGGGGGGGGGGGGGGGGGGTGTCCACCCCCTCACACCCCCCCCCCGTAGGTACGCCCCTGATGTCAAGTTACTTTTAAAGCCATAGTTAACCCTATATAACTGGGGGGGGGTCAATTTGAGACCCCCCCCCCCCCCCCCCTCGAACGATTTCGCGACCGTGCCGCCGTCAAAATTTTTTCACTGCGTCGATCGCTGACTTTTTACTTTCAAGTCTTGCGCATCTTTTGAGACCGTTTCGCGAAAATCGGACGTACCGTTACGACGCTGCGCGACTTTTTAATCATGCATGTCAACCCAAAAATCGTCAAATACGTGATTTCGTGTACAAAATCAATGGAAATTGGTGTGTTCAGCCCAAAAATCATAAATATATGATTATTTTTTGCTTTTATTGTTGAAATGAATTAATTCTATGTTGTTTATGATTGCAAAAGTGTCCCCAACAAATTTCATCGAAAAAACATAGAAAACAAAGTCGAAAAAAACAAAGAAATACATAAGAAATTCACAAAACAATAAATTACATAAGAAATTAATTCCAATTCGGCAAATGTTTTTGTAGATAATTGTTAGAAATGTCAAATGAAATATCTTCACCAAAAATAAGCATTCCACTAGCTGTAACAAGTGAGTTATAGGTGAAAACAAAAATTTCATACACTTATTTGCATTAATTAATTACTTAAAAAATAGAAAAATATTGTTTTGCCAATTTACTCTACAGTCGTGTAGTTTACATCCGGCTCTATGCGCACGCAAATTTTGCGGCGATCGCGCGCTCGGCGGCCGAGATCTCGGGGGGGGGTCAAATTGACACCCCCCCCCTGTAAAAACTGGTCTGAAATAGCCCAGTTAAAATAGGGTTAACATGTCTTTGATAAGTCTAAAAATGAAGCACTAAAAAACATTGAACTTCAATTGATCATTCTCTGCTTTAAAAGAGTGAAAATCCATTATGACCTTCTCGTGACTTGTCTATTTCCTCCCAATGGACTTCTGTTTTACAGATTTGACTAATTACACTCGGGAGGAGTACTAATTTGTTTATCCATGCATACCATGGATGGGAACAATAACATTCCAAACTTTCGTATGCTGGAAGTTTTTGTCCATTTTAAACACTATTAATAGCTCATGCAGATATCAAAGTCGACAGGTTTTTTTTAATGAAATTCCACAATGTTAGCCTTTATCTTCAACTATTCTCTGCTGTATTTTTCTTACTCTATAATTACAGATAAGGCAGGATTTCATGGATACTACCGCACTGCCTCTCATGATAGGTGATATCAAGTCTTACAGCAAGGTAAACTCCGTTTTCGAATTTCCTTTATGTTTCCTTTCCCTTTTGATGTAGGATTACTTGTTAAATCACATTAATTATACTGTAAGCTTATATATATACACATATATATAAAATTGAGATAAGGTTCACTCCGAATAATCACACACGGTAGACATTTTCATTAAATTACACACACACACACCACACACACACACACACACATAATATGAAGACGCTTGCCAACCAGCGCCTAATCCATTTTGACTGATTTCGAGAAAATCGATTTTTATTACCTTACTTCATCCATTTAATCATCAAGTCTGTATTACAAGTGAAAGAGCTATTTACTAAGTAATAAAAATGTATGTTAGAAAAATCCTGCATACAGCATTTATTTAATATAATTATTTTTTAATATACATTTTTTTTTTGAGTTTACGCCTTTTGGGCAGAAAGGGTGGATTTAGCGCCTTTTGGCAGAAATCCATTTGAGGTCCCTTTTGAGTTTGTCATGGCATTTGTGTAAATTATGTAATTTGCCAGAATGTGTTAGAGAAATGTTTACTGAATACAATTAAAGCTCAGTGACATGATAAGGGAAATAAAAAATGCCTTTAGAACCAAACTGGTTGAAAGAAAACCACATGTATACCAGCTGGAGTGGATCTCTTGGCTGGAAGAATGTCTTGAGTTGCTTTACGTAAGGAGAATCAAGCATAAACAGGCCAGCAGTTTAATTTTATCGGGGCACGATACATTTAATTCTCCTGTTTACTTATGCCAAGTCAAGCATGAGCATACTAGCATTTTGTTCTCTTCGAGCCCAATGGAAATAAATCCATAGAAGGCTACAACTACAAATTTGTCTGTTAGCAAGGCATACTGATGGGCATTATTTTAAAATGAGTCAACTTTTGACTACAAAATTTCACAGAAGAATCCCTCCATGGTTTATTGATTCTAGAATATTTTTACCCCAGGTTGAGGACTACCCCCAATGATGTCATTTACCTTAACTGCATTTGACATCGAAACATTCTCAACATACAACCCCCCCCATCCCCACACACACAAATCAGTGCAATGTTTTTTTTTTTCATAACATTACCACTAGACAAACATTACTCAAAAAATTTGGTTAAAGTATAACTGCACACATAAGCATCATACAGTAGCCTACACATTTCAAGGGCGTAGGCTGGGGGGGGGGGGTGCACTGGGTGCACGTGCCCCCCTCCCCGCAAGAGCCATAGGAGTTCCGACCCTGGCAGAAAAAC
>JZLH01S0283235.1:19082-46000 GCA_001188425.1 Eucidaris tribuloides
GAAAATTTAGTCCCCTTTAATATGATGTCACACACATGGTAAAATATGGTTCCATTACAAAGTTATCTTCCGAAATCTAAAAATTGATTTTTCAAGGCGGCCTTTTTGAAAAAAATGGCTGCCACGGCTCTCTTGGGCAAAATTCTCGAGGGCCCAATATCAGAATTTGCATTTTATGTGGAAATCAACATCTGTGCCAAATTTGGTGCTTTTAGACAAAAGTGAACAATTATTCGACTTAACCGCCGGACTATAAATTTAGTCTCTCGGTTGACAATTTGCGCGTTTCCTTATGCGATAAGTCGTGTTTGCAACAGAGGTACCGTATATATTCGGGAATATTAAAGTTCATGTAAGGCTTCTCAACAAATTTAATCGTAAACAAAAAACTACAAAATTATTCATGCAGGGTGATGCAACCCATCGTGTTAAGGGAGGTTGCTCTCAAATGCCTCACTGAAAATTCCCATCAACGCTTGACATACACGGAACGGAACCAATATTACATTGCCTTATCGCAACAACGAACTGGCTTGCTTTCTAAAAAGCTGGGTTGAGGTGCAGGAAGAGCTTACACCGCCGAAACAAAATACCGAACCTAATATTAGAAAAATATGTACATGTAATTATCGGCACATGAATAAAGTCCTTTGGACAAAAATTCTACTGCACAACAGTCTATGCGGAAAACTGGAATGGATGCTCATTGATTTTCTCTCTTTAAAAATAAAAACACTTAACGAGCGTTTTGAACTCCGATGTTTTTAGGGCTTCATTATTTTTTAGAGAATTTTTATTAAGAACCTTATTAGAGACACTGATAGCACGAAGGATCATGTAGCTTTCATTTTTTAACTGGAGACATTGTTGAATAATACTTTCAAGACAACTGAATATTTAACCTATAAATATTTTCTGTTGTATGCACTTTTTATGAGTTTGAATGCGTCCTGGCCAAAATCATGTAAATACCATAACGAGAGTGTATAAAATTGAAAGAAGTACTTTTAGAACGCCGTGAAAGCATCATTTCATAAGCGTCCTCATATTTTTAATATTTTGATATTCGTTAATTTAAGGAGGAAAATTTACAGTTTCTTTACCTAAAATAAACCATACACGTCCTACCTAAAACTTTCCATTTATTTTCATCTTACTTTCTACCACTCGAACGTACATATACGTAAATGGGTACATCGCTGTGCAGGGTCCATTAAGTTTGAACCAACCTTGAAATCGGCAATGCTTTCTTGAGACATTCTTAAATTAGACATTACCTTGAGAAGTCCTGGAAACTTTCTCGAATCATTACCGCGCCGTAAGTGAGTGATACGGTATGTTAACACCCAACATTATGATGTCAGGGTTAAAATATCGATGTTGATCAATGTTACTGCGCAGGAAAAAGTGTCAAATAGGCCTATTTACAGAACATGGAAAGTGTTGATAATCCTTGACCTGCACTCTCGTGTCATGTTAAACTTAAACCTGGTATAAAATTTTGAGTCTGAATGTCGATGGCTTTAAATACTGTTAATTTCCGTTAGTTTCTTGCTGACCCGAGTAGATTCATTGCACTATGTTAGCGTTTGATAGACGCAAGTTCAGATCACTGAAATTATATCACTATCATTGATGATGTGTGTGGGTGTGCATCGCTGGTGTGTGATGCTGTGTGTGTGTCGTGGTGTGTGTAGTGTGAAACTGGTGTGTGTGCGCGCGCGCTGCGGTTGGGTAGTCTCAATTTAACAAGTAATAAACATTCAGACACTATCAAATTTATGTGAAAAAAGGTGTCCGCTTATTTATCAGTGATGGCCATCCGAAAATGAAATAAGTAAAACCTTAAATTGAACAATTTTCACCCCGAAATGATCAAATGTTTCTATTACACAAACATTTGCTTTAATAATTAAACACAGTTATGACAAGCCATGACGTCAATAAATTTAGAATTGAAACACATGTCAAATGTTTATTTTATAACAGACCCAGAAACGACGAAAGTTATTTCCCTTCGTTCTTCTGAAAATCAAGTGGTCGAGGAAGTAGAGGTGAAAATGATAATGCAGTAGAAATGCACAAAGTTTTTCTAGACATACTAAGCGAAAGAGTGTAGACGTGAACCCCGTTACGTGCACCGGTGATGCGCATTTATCAAATGACTCGTCTGTTTTTTAAATATTTATTGTTGAAAACAATTTCCAATTTATTTGCAACACGATAACTATATGATCAAAGCTTTTTGCAAGCACTGTGCATGCGTCACGCATCCGTGAATGTATTACAAACATTTGTTTTAAATAATAACTTTAACCGAATTGCTTTTACTAGCTAATAAACTTTTACACTCTGATTATGACACATATAACTTTGTATACGAATTATTAAGCTTAGCATGACAACTTTTAAAATTTTGTTTTACTAGAGCTAGTACTTGTGATTGGTAGAAATTAAGGATGCAGTTGTTTTGTTTGGTTATATTCAGCACTCGACGAGAACATTTACACTACGTTTCATTACCAAGGCAGTATCAAGATATGTAAAAAAAAAAAACTTAAATAAAACGAAACACATGTCAAACAAAGAAAATTAAAGTAAATCAAATCAATACATCGAGAAGTAATGAAATGCATAAACATACAACAAAACAACCAAGAAATTCTTACATATTTCTTGCAATAATATGCACGCAAGACGCGAATTTGTAAATAACAAATGGTACAAATACGATTTTAGGTGTATATTTCTCTTTTTAGGTCATGCCTTTTATTCCAGTTATTGTTGACCAACAATTTAGAAAAAAAAATAACAATGTGTTAACAGAACTCAACTATTACATTTACAAAATACAGATACAGTAGTTCAACCGATAATAGTTAGAGATATAATATCTCAAACAATCCACATATCTGATCAAAAAGCAGTCACGTGTCTTTGGCATTCGGTAAAAACATTTTGGCATAATTTCCGAGTGTCTGCCACGGTAGATTGGGTACCACTGATCCGAATGACTAATTGATTTGGGTTTCGCGTGAGAATCTACCACTTGGATGAGATGACGTTTCTTTTTGTTCACTACACGTATAAGACCAGATGTTATCGCATTCCTACTGACATATAATTTTGCTGGATTTGGATAATATCCGGGCCAATTTCCTCTCATAAAGCAGGAGGTTTTTCATCAATCTATTTTCTTTAATCGTGTACCGAATTCATAAAATCACCAAGAGACCTGTAAAAAATATAACTTCCTGTCCGATTCGACCCTTTTCGTCATATACCCAATCCTGACGAATACACTTTTGCTTTTTGATCACTGATTTTCATCATTACTTGAAGTTTTCTGGTATCATAACTATGAAAGATCGTTTCAGTTGATTAAGCATAAACCCATTACGTAAGTACATGGAAAGCAGGATAAGCCCTTGCAATCACTTTCGTAAGGTGTCCTTTTTACGATAATGATCTTATCGGGAAAATCTTTACACGTTGTATTGGGGATCTTTTTGATCACAGGAAAATTATACTTTGAGTGGATAAGTCCATACAGATGTTTACGGTAAGTCCACAAGTCGTGCGGAAATTGCAGCAAACACTCTACGTAATATTAATATGAACAGACAGACGGAAAGCAAACATAAGTACACACAAATTCTCTTTTTCTCTCTTTTGTTGCCTCTGTATTTTTACCACAACCACTAGTATCATGAGAGATTGACCACTGAAATAAACGTGTATTTTTATGGAATTATTGTGTTTCCGATTTGCACTCCTAGAATAGATAACCAGTAAATCATTCATGATGACCAAAGAACCTCTTCTAAGTGTGGTTATACACTATGAAATTGTTGATTGTTTTTACTTCATAATCTATTATGTAGGAGCTATGATTCCTAACTCTTGAATACGGTATGATTCCTAACTCCTGAATACTGTGTTTTTTGTGTCTCTTTCTTCAGCTAAACAAATCTGAGTAAACAAGGAAATGTGTGCAAATCAGTGACACTCACTTTAAGGATTCCGCGTTATGACTACCCGTATCCTCGTCTATCTGAATTATATTACCATAATAATACGAGACGGCTGATTAATTATTAACATATCCGTTATGATGGTCAGATTGTGACTCTCCGGTCACCCTTCAAAATAATGGTTCCCATATTTATTTCCTTGGTGGCGTGGCAGAGGATGTTGGAAAATCCAAAGTAATGGTTACCACCTTCGGCCCTTAACTCGTGGGATTGTAAACAGCCTGCAAGATTATGGTAGCCTTTCATCACTAGTAATCCACTGCTTATGACTTACTTGTAAAACGACAACTCTTTAAGGTGAAATATGCTTAATACGTTTAGGGTTTTCCCCCTTTTTACCACATTGCTGATTTAAGATAACATAACTAAACCGTTTGAGTAAGCACAACGTGAATCTTCTTACATAACTTCTTCTTTTTTTGGGGGGGGGGCTTTGAAATGAGCTACACTCATCAACCGATATTATCTTTAATGTTCTGTTTCAGCCTGGTCAAAATTTACCTCAAAAAGTGGAGAACATGAGCAGATATTGCTCAAAATTCACGGTTATAAATTCACAATATGAAACGCATTCACATCGTATCTTTTTTCGGGTTTTGCATGAAAGAGAATCGAAAATACGTGTAACGCTCGTGCAAACAATTTATTTGAAGAAACTTTAATGGTCAGGTTCACGTTTTAATATCACATTGATGATTTTATGTTAGGAGAGATTTTGTTGTCTGATTTCAAACGGCTGCCTACTTGTCCTGTTAAACGTCTATCACATCGTGATGATAATACATTTGAGAATTTTCAGCATGAAAATATTGTGGTTACAATTTACTATAAAATTGATTTTTGCACTAAATTCTAGTGTCAAATAATATTACAACTATACACCTTTCCAAAAACAATGGTGTTGCTTTTTGTAGGCTCTGTTAGTGAACGTTCTTATACATAATCATGCTTTAGAAGTTAGTGGGTGGAACACCCAAAAAATATTTGTTTTAGCAACTTTCACAAGTATCAGATCATTGTCCTGAATGTTGAAGTCCTAAGTATATATCTGCAAATTTGGTCCGATACAAAGATACAACCCCCAGTTGAAGATGTTTCATTGATGTCCCTTCTTATAATACAGTTTTTGTGAGACAAGGATGACTCACAAAGTAAAGAGGCACGACGCTGTCTTGATGAGATGTGACAATTCCCGATGTTAGTTCCTCAGGCCCGGCTGGATGCCGTTATTTCACAGGATATCACCCGATGTTTTCAAAATGCCGAAATACACGAGGGACCCAAAACAAACGCGATTAACGGCTGGAGTTCTCCAAACAAACTCACAATTGAGCTTGAAAGATGGAAAACGATATAATATTTTAGATATTCTGACCAAAATTGGCGTGAGAAAGATAATGTGTTCCCCGAGGCTCTACGACGGAGTCAAAAATTATGACGGGTAATGATACATGAGGAATTTGTTTTCTTTCCTATTTCAATATTCATTTTAGACTTGAGGGCTGATGAACTCCATATTGCTATCTTCCGCTTAAAAAGTACAGCCTAATTGAATGCAGTTTGGAGTTTGACATACTCGTTGATTATGAAGACGATTCTGTATATAATAGTGGTTGATTTGAATCGAGTACACATTGCGTGCACATTTCCTTTTCCGATGAAAAACCTGCAAAATATCCCTATTTTAGTTGGCTTTTCAAGATCCTCATGGCTCTGGTCATTAGATGCAACCTACAATTGGGATCATGCGCAAAGCAAATAAATGAATAATCACCGTATTGCACGGGATAAACTATTTTGGTCCATAGTCACTTGACAACCGTTTTGTAGGTCATCAATAATTAGATCTGCCATTATGTATAGTTTGGCGCCAATTTTATATCAAAGGAGAATTAAACATTGTGACCGCATTGTTTCCCAATAATAAGAGAACATGCAATTTACTTCCAGTCCCATGCTTTTTGAAGATGTAGTGTTCAGTGTTTTGTATTGGTAAGAATGTTTTTGTTAATGTTTCAGTGTGCATTGTTGGCTCCATCCCTTCCCACCCCCACCCCCACCCTATTTTCAAGCATATTAGCAGCACATAGTTTATCAAAATATTAACCATATTCCAGAAAGTATATCAAGTTAATTTTCTTTGATCATCACAAATGTAATTGCAACATTTCAGAGATTCGTTGCTATTTCGAGGATGATTTTCCTAGAGTCAAAAGTTCAATTGATCGAAAAAGCTTCTCATACTCAGAAACATGGTTCATTGTTCTGGATAAGGGAATTGCCAATCCGACAAAACTTTCTAGTTTTTGTAGGCCTGCCATGGTTGAATCAAGGTTTTATCTGAAAGGAGTACACACAAACTTAGATTCGCCAAGAAATGATCTATATTCATATCTGACCAAGACAGTTTCTTTTAACAACAGGTAAAGACAACGTCACATATGTATCGACTGTATTCGTATTCTGAGATATGAATCTAATAAATTAAATACATTTAAGTACACCTATTAACAGGATGCAGGCCTACAGAAAATGTATACGTGTTAATATATACATAATCAGGAGAAAGAGATTGTAATCAGTTTCAGAATGGTTTCAAATCTTGAATCCCCCCCCCCCAAAAAAAAGAATAAAACCCGTAAATAAAAAAAAAATACTCCTTACCGACTCTGTCCCGCATGGCCAACAGATTTCATGCAAAGAAAAATAAGAACTAAGACGTAGGCGTTTGATAATGAAATAAAGATAAACCCTGATTCATTGCGTGTCAAAAATCAAATTCAAAAACTTGAGCATCATTCTTAAGCCACACTTGAAGCATACATTAATGTAATACCAGGGTTCCCACAGTCATGGAAAATCCTGGAAAATCCTGGAAAAATTTGTGGTCATGGAAAGTCAGGGAAAAGTCAGGGAATTGTGAAAAGTCATGCGAAAGTCATGGAAATTGTTTTCAATTTCTGTGGAACCTGTTGTTGTGGAACGGATGGCTGTGAGGGGAGGTGTGAGGCATCATAACGTGTCTGATTTTGGAAACGTATGCAGAAGGAAGTCATGGAAGCAGCAATTTAGTATGGAATCTGGAAATCTGTTTTAAATTTCTGTTAGGGACCCTGATATTATGTGGTCCGAGATGGATGGAGATTATTTTCAAATCTATAATTAACAGTTGTAGAAAATAAGTAATGTACATGGATAGAAAGCTATTTCTCCTCTTTCATGTATTACCGGTCACAGAGATTCTATTTCACGGCATTCATGAGCAAGACAATATATGAAGGACCAGGATATTAATAATTTTGCACGGAGCATTTTTAATTCAAATTTCATGCTTGATGTCTCTTGCTGTATTTCGAATTGAGTGGCACCATGAAAGCTGTTTTTCTTTTTCATTATGGATAAATTTGTGGAACATAAGCATTGCATCGTGCGAAAGACAATTTGAAATGATGCTTGCTTTCAGAAATGTTCCAACATGCATTCTTAAGTTTTCTGGAATTGGCAGCCAGCAAGCTAAATTACCCTTGGCGACATGACTCGAGCTTATTGTTTGTGTCTCGAGCAGATTTATGTGAAGTCAGCCCGTGTTTGCCCTGTTTTTACGACGTGAACGGTACTTATTGTTCTGTTCGCTTCTAGTTTTCAAAGTTTTTTCATTTAAATCCCGCTAACGCATGTTTTAACACTGTTTTAAATATTTATTGTTCTCGGCTAACTAATTCTTTTTACGCTGAGGTATATATTTGGAGACAAATCAGAATATTTTACGTCCAAATGCTTTAATTTTAAAAACAATTATTTTTTCGTAAATTGACTCAAGATGGACTATGCGCGTGCATGAATATTTTGTAGCACGTATATCTTATTTTTTTTTAGTTCATTATGCATTACCGCAGTGAAGTTAATAAAAAATGTTATTATGCATCAAGTCAATGAGAAAGTTAGGACATCAGCTTTACAATCTCATATTCTTATTTTTTTGAAAAACTATTCATTTTGATAGAATATTTTTGCGATGGATCCGGTTTACCTTTTTTTTCTGGGACACACTGTGATTTGAAGAACAATTTATTTGCAAGCTCAATTAGGTACAAAATGAAAATTAAACCCTTCCAAATCACTGATCCACATTTCAAATCATCAATTACTCTTAATTGCAGATTGTTTTCGAGAGCATCTGACCTTTGTTTCATAAAGATATAATATGTTATGCACTTATCTGATTGACACCTTGGCAAAAAAAAGATATCTGACTGAGGAAACTTGCCCTTTGTATGTACCCATGCAGAACCAGAGGATACGCCAGCACCGGGCACCTACATCCGCCATCGACGCTTCACTGAAAACGACGCTCCCGCTCATACCATGGGGAAAAGGACGAAGTTAATATCGAGTAAGTCAAACTTAGTGGCATGATAAGTTCTTATCTATACCGCTGAACAAGCTGTCAAGGGTGAACGGTTTTAATGGTCCTTACCATGGCAAAGATTTTTTTTTTGGTGTGGAAATAATTGTATGAGAGGATATCAAGATTACCCATTACCACCGAAATAAATTAATAATGTTTTAAAAATTATTGAATTTCCTCTATGAGGACATAACTTCAACCAAATAATTGTACTTATATTTAACAGTGCAATAACACACTTTCAACAAAATCAGCATCTATGTTTTTTTATCGTGCAATTCTCGTGACATGGACGGTAGAATTAATAAAATATTCCGTCTTATTACGAATGTTACATGCGTGCAAGTCAATGTGACGAGAAAAAAGGTCTTCGGGTCCCACAGCAACCTGTTTTAGGATGCAAATCAATGTGATGAGAGAAAAGGGGGCTCCAGTTCCCCCAAACAGTGTGTTTTATGGTGCAGAACAATATGGTACTGACATAAAAGCCCCAAAATGTTTCATGGTGCTAACAATAAAAACGGATGAAGCAACATTTAAGGGAATGTTTCGCCCATCCGTCTATGTCTCAGGGTAAAATTTAATTTGAAAAGGAAAGGGGAGGGGTCCGCTGGGTACCAAGCCGGGTGTTCTGAAAACACACTCCCGAAAATGTGTCATAATCCCAACAAAATGGGTATTTAACTAAATTCTTAGGGGTGCTGTGGGGTACTGCGATACCTCCATCAATCCTGGCTTCCAGGGGACTGTACCTATACTCAAAATGTTCTACATCGGAAATGCCCAAGCGCAAGGAGGTGATAATAGTGATCTGGATGAGCATACAAGAATCATGCAATCACTGACAAGAAGTTATCGCTTTATCATAAACGGAGGGGCAGAACCCACACATTTGTATTACTTGGTCTCTGACGATACCTTACATTTCCATTGTAATGGTACAAAAACAAAACGCATGTGGCGTTAAAATAACATAAAGGCGCAACGTGCTTTAGTGCATTGATACATGTAAACTGTTTGTGTATCATTCAAAGATTACGGACGACGTAGGAAGCCAATCGTAATAGTCAATTCGAAGTTTATCTAGTAGAAGGTGAACCGAAGTAATGTCAAGTAACGTGGTCAACTTCATCTAACCTCCATGGCATGACTTGACAAGAATGATTGAAATGATTAATTCGTTCAGGCCGCTTGGTTTTAAATGTGTTAATTGAGCATGCTATCACCACTTTCCAGGGAGTATGTGTTGAACAGCTCTGGATCTGGATCGAATTTGTCCGATTAATGAAGCCATCACATTTCTGGACTGACATTTTGTTTAATGAGTTTGAAATCCATGTTAAAGGCTTAACTCGAGTAGAAACAAAAACAACATAAATGGTACGAATTGTCGCCAAACTTTTACGATTTTGCTTACAATTTACTAAAATTTTACCAACGATGCTCGCATTTATCATTTATCACTGGTCGAATATCTTATTATCAAAGGTTCGGTCAAAGATATTCGTGAGGATTGAACATGTTTATACAAAAATTGTAAAGACCGTAAACACGGGACCCTGTATGAACTGTTTCGATGTTCGACAACATTTTCGTGTAATTACACATATTGACATAGAATCTCACGCAGATTTGATTAAATTTGTGAATTCTGGAGGCCTCCTTCTTTTCATCATCAATCCATTCGGGGATGTGTTGAATTTGATCAGATATCGCGTACTATCTTCTTCCGTTACAGTGTCCCGGAAGGCCCCCGGTCATGGGATGACACAGTTTCACACTGTTGACACTTGTGTGGCTGTTTGTTATTGTTGCTCACAATACTAGAATTTAGCATTTTTACTACAACGTACGCTCCATAATTTATGTTTTATACTGTTTTCCCTGTATAATTGATGTGGGTAAATAGTGATAATATTTTGTACCCGCCAAACGAAGTTTGAAAGAGGAATCAGCATACGGTTGGGCGGGCGGGTGGTTGGTCGGTCCGTTGCAAATCTTACGGATCAAACTACTTCTTCAGTCTTTGACCAGTACATATGAGATTTGACACATACATTAAATCAGTCGTTGACCTTAAAGACGCTATATAACACTGTGGAAGACCCGTTTAAAAAATTGTCGAACTTTGCTATCTGACGTATCTGACAGTGTTTGAATGGACAAATAAACACCTTAGAACACAAAAGTTTGGACAGTTATGCTGTCACTAGTACAATATGTGCAGATACAAATTGGCACATTAATTATTCTCGGCCGATAGGAAATTCTGCAACACAGCAGTCTATGTGGGAAGGCTGGAATGGTCACAATGATTTTCACTTTTTAAAGCACTTATTGATCGTTTTAAACTCAGGGCTTCATTTTTAGACCATATCAGAGACACTGGTAGCATGGGGAATCATGTAGCTCAGATTTTTTTAAACTGGAAACATTGTTATACAATGCCTTTACGGCCATAGGTCTTGGTGTGGAGATGTGCAAGACACATTTTCGAACTGCGTTGCAATGGTAATGGCATATTATAGCAATAAGTCAGGGACGTGATGGGGCGGGGTATTAATCACCTTCAGTTATATTTCTAGTTATCATAGGCGATTTGAGTAGGAATAAGAATGATAGTGACAGTACTTACAGCGGCCCGGCTTCTGCAGCTTCCATATTGCAGTTACTATTACTGCCACTACAACTACTACTGCTATACATTTTGGTGTTGTTGCTTTTCTTCTTTGTCTTCTTCATCGCCATCTTCCACTCTTCCTCCTCTTCCTCCCATTTTTTCCTTCTTTTTTCACCTCTTCTTCTTCTTCTTCTTCTTCTTCTTCTTCTGATGATGATGATGATGATGATGATGATGATGATGAGCTGCCTATACGGCCCAGGTCGAAATTCCCATAGAAACCAGTAGAAAACTAGTAGAAACCAGTAGAAACCAGTAACGACATTCTTACATGTAGGTTACAATGACTGTAGGGCAAAATTACCTGATATGCTAGAGTTGGTATCATTAGACAAAATTCAAAATTCACTCTTCTCCTCATTATTCCAGTGTGGATTTGTACTGGTCTCTAACTTAACCCATTCAATACTAGGACCACATATATGTGGTTTGCCTTTTTATCTTGGATTGTGGCTGTATTTACCCCATCTAATGAATTTGTTTAAAAAAATATCAGCTATTCAATGAACTGGGTGCTACAATGTCATAATGAATATTCATTTTGTTATGAATATTCAAATGAGATTTAACTAGATTATTCATAAACTTATCAAATTGGCAACGGCTGTTGTTATGATGAGGCTTTGGGTTGTTCCACTTTGTTAGTGGGTAATGTATTGAACTAATTGAGAAACATATTTTACGGACTTTTTTTTTCTTTTTTTTGTCATTTAAAAGTGAAAGTTATTCAATCAAAAATTATTTTTAGTCTTAAATTTCACAAGAAAAATAATATCTTAAAAATTTCACCAAAAATAATTAATGAATTAGGCTAATGTTTGACACATCATTCAATGCCCATTACCCTTTATATGTAATAGACTATTCCAGTATGTTGCCGATTTGATGAGAAAGCAAATTTGTAGTGATTATTTTACTCTGGACAGGCTCTAGTATTGAATGAGTTAATGGTTCCATTTAGGATATTGGACTGTCCTTCTACTGGTCTTCTTCTGATCCCAGTAACCTTTTCCCGCTGGTATGCTGGAAAATGTTCCACTTTTCATATTAAAACCAGTAGAGAATGGATTAGTAGAAATCTGTACTGTTTTTTTTTTCTCTTGACTACTGGTTTCTATGAGAATTTCGACCTGGGGTGTAGTGGTGGTGGTGGTGGTGGTGGTGGTGGTGGTGGTGGTGATGGTGGTTGGGGTGGGGAAGTACACGCCAAAAACTGGGATGTTGGATTTAACAAATGACGCCCAACATATAGATAGATGTAGTGTACTTGGAATTTCAACACGCTGGGTATTATACAAAGTGGATTACGTGAAACATACGCGTTAACAAACTTGTTCAGAACCAACACAATGCATGATGTTTATGTTGGGCAACACATTGAATCTTAGAATTAAAGCACCAGTTTTTTCTGTGTTGCAGTTGTTTTCTGTAGCAATAGTTATGGTATAAGCGGCAATATTACGTATTACGTTAACTTCTATGCAGATGTGAAAGTATGTTATATATTTGGTGAATTAAATACCCAATATTGTTAATCAGATTCGTTCATTACGTTTCGGTTAGGCCTGTACATCGTCAAATAGTAATGGCTGGCCTTTAAGCATATTAATTGAAACAAAATACTCCAAAGATTTATTTAATTTAACTCGGAGAAGGATATGGGTAATCATTTACTTCCACGCCGCAGACGCACCCATTTGATTATCAATGCCGGCGTGTTATTCTTTTTAGGCAAGGTGTAACTTTTGAACTGCACGTAATGCATGCCTTCTGCCGATACCCAGTCAACGCACGCTTCAAATCCTTTTAACTGGGAATCAATCTACTAAGAAGATATTTCAAAGAGACGTATGTAACGTGAACACTATGTGCACGTGTTGCTAACATACGTATAAATCTTGTTTCATGTTGTAACGAAGCATATCATATTAAACCCAGTGACGTAATTGCGGGTTAAAATTAGGTTTTGGTCACCAAAAGATATGCGTGAACTTGTATCCTACCGTATGCTATCGTTATAGCGATAATTTCAGCCACTTGCGTATTATCGGTCTTTAACTTCTTAAAGGCATTCGAATCTTTTGGAACAAATTAAGCATGTGAATTTGACCATCACAACATGTCCTTCAATATCAACGTTTTTACGAAGACTCCTGTAAAAAAAATGGGTTCCACTGATAACTTAAAATTGAAGCACATTTTCACTGAATTTGAACTTGATGACCTGGCGTGGTGAGTGGGCGTATTGCAATATAGTTTGTCTCTATTACTCCACATCGCCTATGTAGTCTAAACAGACCATTAATATACGTAGTTTATAGGAGTAAAAGTTTAAAAAGTAATATTTGCTTAAGTTGCGTCTGTATAATTGTATATGAATAAAACTGTACCCTGCAAAATTTATTTAATTATACCACCGTTTGGTACGAATTGGCAGGCTTCCAGCGCAATCAGAAATCCCAGGAGCAAGCAGGTAATTTCTTCACAAACAGCTCTCCATACTACGTTTAACTTAAGTTTACAGTGGTCCTCTTCCATGAACAAATGTAGAATAAAAACACATTGGTTTGTATATTTTCCACTCAATATATTGTACGTCAAATACGGTATGTTTATATAAAAAAACAATGAATACGAAATAATGTGAAAACAGTGCACTAAATAATTTCACCTGAGATAGGCCTATTTAAAAATTCTCATTGCGTATTACATTGTAATGATAAGTATTCGGTCCTCATATACTTGAACTAAAACGTACCCAATTTTACCATGCCCTTTCCATTCTGTATCGTCAACTGCATGCAGATTAGACTTAGCTCATAAAACAATTGTTGAACGTCATTTTTTATTGGATTTAGTATTTCCACTTGTTTTTATGTTTGTCTACTTTCTCTCGAAGATGCTGTCCCCGATACCCCTGGCCCCAATCATTACGGCATAGCCGTGGTCCATCGACCGGACGGGAAGAAAGCTCCGAGCTTTACCATGGCAGCACGATGTGATCGCAAAGATAGTAAGTACCATCTGTTACACCCTCTAACAAAAACTGCGGAATCTATAGGTCTTTCATTGTCCTGCAAGTGAAATATTTGCATTTTTTAAGGAAAAATCAGTCAAATTCACGTTCTGAAACCTCTTAATGTTCATGAACACAAAAAGAATACCAGAAGAAGCACCTTTTCCAATGGTTCTAAATCCAAAACAAATGGGTTCTAAATGTTCTTAGGAGTGTAATTTCTTAGTCTATATGTGATACATAAAATCTTTTTGTACTAATATGCAAGCTGTGAATAAAAATAGTTATTTATTCTTGGTGGTTGATCTACTTGCCAAATTTACACCTACAACATACTAGTCTGCAATGTCTGAATCATTCATGAAATTTATTTTCCCGATACATTAATCACAAAATGTATTTTCTGACATGTTAGAAGTAAAGCGAACTCAGCTTCAAATTTTACTTAAAGACTTCATATTCCCGTAGAAAGGTCTGCGGTTTGAAACATTAGAAATCAACGGACAGGGGAACTTCTATTTTAAATGTGATTTAATTGTTTTGACCTAAAATAAGCAACCCAGAAATGATAGAATGATATAAGTACACATGATTAAAAGATTGTTGGCAGTAGACCAGAAGGCATGACGCACTTTGCAGCAAACTTGATTGATAAGACGCATTTCGAGATGGTAGCTAGATATTGGGTTTCTTTAATATTATTCCTAAGATATTTAGAATCTCGTCGTACATGTACCGGCTAAAATGAGACATTATGTCTCCCGTAATGATGAGGAACACGCATTAACCCCTATTAAAGAATTACGAAGAGGGGAAGTAGGCAGGCGTGGCGGAAGGGGAGGGTTTTTTTCATTTAGGCATTCCTTTCGTAAAATAAACCATGTAACTCATTTTCTATCATGGAGAGGAAAGCAACGCGGCATGAAGAGCATTCCAATATTTTTGCTCACGATTTCGATCATTTACGTCATAAAATTCAAGAACACAAAATTGTATGCTGAAATGTTAATGCCATTTTCTTATAAATAGGTCTGAATTAAATGGAACGAATGTTATAGTGACCTCATGGCAGAATGAGTGATTATACGATTTTGTGGTTGTCCAAATAATGCTGCGTTCTCATGCACTACATGCACTATATACATCATGCCTTTTTTATCAATGCTGTATCAATTCAAAATAAATATGCACATTACTTGTGAATTGCTTTCACGTGATATCGAGGTTATTTTCATATCAATAATCAGTGATCACGTGGTGATGTGTTTGTGTTTACATTTCCCTTTTATAAAACCTTAACCCCTATCTTTTCTATTTTACAATCTCAAAATATAGGTTCGGTTTCTGTCTATTGTATGATATGGAGTAAAAAAAATGGATAAAACTGGGTTTCTGCGATTTCCCTCTGATAAAGGTCCCCTCACCCTAAAATCCAGAAACGTTGGTGTGATAGGCCCCCAGATGTGACCGAATATATCTCGAGATAAAAATCTCACTCTGTCATCGTTAACAGCAGGTGAATTTCAAAATATGCACCATTGCTTGCCCGTCCACCATGATTACTCACGAAAACCATATTTGTAGCATTCAATTATTAAAATGAATTTCATTGTGTCTATCAATCGTTTTATGCGCACACTTATCAGAAATGCATTTGCATATCTTTCAGGTATTTTCAACGGTGACGCTACCCCCCCCCCAACCCCCAAAAAGGTGCTCAGTTAATTGAGGAGACAACGTAAGAGGTGACGAATTGTCCATCTCTTCACAGTAAAACTGATTTCGCTAATCTGTTTTAAGATGCTTAGTCAATTTTGTCATTATTATTTCATGCCAATATTGTATATCTCTTGCTAATACTTATTCAATTTGTTTATGTTAAATGAAGAAAATAAATTTGCTCGCAATCAATCAGTTAACTCTTTTATTGGCATATCAATCAAGAGCACAAATTTGTTTTAAACTAAATATCTTATATTAAATAGCATGTTGCTTGTTAAGACATACTGGCAACATTATTTTTTCTGTGTTCTTGGTTTAATTTATTTATTGATTCATTGAATAATGATCATTTTTCAGGTATCAAAGTTTTCCAATCATTAAATCACTGTGTAATACTATGTAATACAAAATTTATGGACGGGTTTTTGAAGCGAGTCGTCGGTCATTCAGACTGTCGTAATTCTTTCATAAAGCTGAAAGAGGACCATCTTCCTGCTTCTAGAATCCTGGGTTGAATTCAGATTCCCCACAATGATGTCAATCTTCGGGGATCGATCCGTGTATCGGTTGATGTAAATACCGATACATGACGATTCTATAGTATCCTCACAATTTATACATTGTAGGTTCATATTTCAGAGTCCGTCTTCAAGATCTTCTAATCCAATCCAACATACTTATGTAGGTATGTTTGTTAGAAAAAATATCAATCAGTTTGTTGGTAAACATGCTTAAAGCCACAGGCTAACAGTTTGGAGCTTCAGTTTAAAAAAGTGTCAAACTGTGTATGTGAGCTACATAGTAGTGTTCAAATGGACAAATAAACACCCTACAATACAAAACTTTGGACAGTTATGCTGCCTCTGGCAAGATATACATGAATAAACAATTTGCACTCAGGTGGAGGATAAACTAGCCTAGATCTGCACACAGTAAGTCTATGGGAGGAAATGAGCAGGTGAATCCGGTCAATTTGAGTACTTGTAGATTTTCACTTTTTTAAAGCACTAAATCATTTTGAAATACAATTTTTTCAGGGCTTCATTTTTAGACCTTATCAAAGACACGGAGAGCATAGAGAATTGTAGCTCACAGTTTTAAACTGTGGTCAATGTTAGGCTGTTGCTTAAAGGAAAACAACATTCTCGCTTGTAAGGAGGTTAACAAAAACGATAATTTACCATAAACGCTTAACTTGTCCCAAGATATTTGATATCTTCAGCTGAGGGCTATACCGAAATCTCAGCAAAATTTATATTTGACGTGCTATTTCATTTAAGTTTCTTGTGTCGTTTTCATTACGTTTTCATTATAGTTTTAAATACGTCCATGCTAGGATGCATCTTTGGTACGTTGATTAATTCGTACACACATCTTCCGTCTCCGTACAACATTTCCTAACCACCAGTGTAAGGTATGTTACGTATGCGAAGGCGTTTTAATTGTTTGCTCATTAATTTTTTTTTGTCTTTTTTCAGACCGAAATGACCATCCAGCTCCGACAGCATATACACCCAAGATGAATTGTAAGGGAGGACCAAAGTACAGCATGACGTCAAGACCCAAAAGGAAAACGAGTAAGCTACCGTAGTGTTATTTTCCCTGCCGGAAAAAACACAATGTCATCCACAGTGTGTTTACGTAGTGAAGACAGTGTGAACACAGTGTGAACACAGTGTGGTACTATGGATTTGGTTCATTGTCACAGTGTGGCACTGTGATCACTGTGTGCATGGTCATAGAGGTCACACTGTGACAACCCCGTGTTCTTTCTGGCCACTGTGTGGATTTGGTTCATGTTCACAGTGTGACACGGTGTGAACACACTGTGACGACATGATTCTTTTTTTCCGGTAGGGTTGTTCCTTGTCTGTTGTTGTCTCAAGATTACTTCACCGTGTATCTGAATTTAGTCCATGTCTTGAGGTTTGCATTACGGGTAGAGAAGTCGATACACACGACTCTTCATGACCATATGGTGTGATTCATTGCAATAGTGATTTCATCTACTTGAATAAAAAGTTCGTCACCTCATCCAGTTTGAATACCGGTTACGACGTTTCTTTTGTTGAGCAGATAATTTCCTTACCATCATCGTACTGTCATTACATGTGGCGGGTTTACCTTTTTCTACAATTACATTCACAACACCGATGAATGTATTTACTTTATTAAAACAAGTATGAAGACCATTAAAAAGCATAATATTGCTGCTTTTAGGTAAACTTGCATCAGTTACAAAGTGGCGTATCTTGCCTCTATATCGAGTTCACATCCCGCATCGTGGATATACAAAACAGTTTCTCTCCGTGTTGATAACTAAAACAGGATCGGGTGGAACAGACGAAGCTTTAGCAAGTCCTCCATTTCTATTCCCACGTGCATTGCGGTAGCATTATCATTCAGTTTAATCGCAGGGGAAACTTTAGAGAGGTATCCGGACAATCCCTGGAGACCATACCGGGAAACCCGTGTTCCGTTTTAAATTTTCGAACATGACTACGATCAGCGCTGCACATTTTGTTGCAGAAGTTAACCCATCCAACATGAAATCTTGCAGGAGTAATTGTTTAAGAAACATGTAAGGAACCGTATGAGTTAAGTACATCGTAGTTGTTTCTTGTTTGTGTCTCTTGGGGAAGAAAACAGCATCACGTGCCTCTGCATGCGTTAGTCAAGACCACGCCGCTGCCGTCCCCTCTGGGGACCAAAGGTCGATCTCTCCATGTTCCGGTGACAAGCCTCACAGAGCCGGAGAAGATGGTTGAGACTCGTTGGAGGGGGGCAAAGCCACATCCGATTGGGGGTAGAATCGCGGAGAACCCTCGGAGACCACTCGGCGCAACCCTGGAAATATCTCGGGATGAGTCATGTTCTAAGAGAGTACATGCTTCACTTATATTTTTCACCATTTTAAAGGTATTTTATAAAGGACCAAAATTGTCAAAGATTACTACAAATCCCACACACAATGATGCCTGTAACAAAATAGAATTGACGAGAGTGAACTTACTACCAGTGATTTGTTAACTTTTAGTAATTACGACTTATTAATGGTCTCTCGAACTTTGTATGGCGAACAAAGTTCGAGTTGACAGGGCCTTGTTTCATAAAAGTTGACATCACATCAAGTTACCATTCTTCTGGAAACTACTATGGCAACAGTGCAACAGTGTTTCACAGCCAATCTGAGTCTTGAATTTGTACACAAATTGAAGTAGAATGGCAAGTTGACATGATGTCAACTTTTATGAAACATAGCCCATATCAACTTGCCATTCTACTGCAATTTTTGCAAAAATCTAAGGCTCTGATTGGCTATGAAACACTGTTGCCATGGTACTTGCCAGTAGAATAGCAATTAACTTTTGTGAAACAGGGCACAGACCATACTGTATCCGAGGCGGGGCACACGCCCGCGCGGCACGCGCATATATACCCGTGACTGGCCTGAGTAGTAGTACATTGCAATTGGGCGCTTAGTAACCGGCGTATTTGGAATGTTTACCTTACGTACTCTCTGATTAAATAAGTGTCAATGATCGACGGCGAGAAGAAATTATAACATACCACGTTAAAAGTGTACCAAAATATACTCTTCTTACATGTTTATGTACATTATTCAAGGTATTTTTGCAGGTTATGATGGTGCTCTTCACCCAATATGAAGTTGAGAACTTGTGGTATTTCCGGGGGGGGTCGTTTTTTAAGATGCCATTCGGCTCAAGTATAGTGGGCTTGCTAGCATACACAAACGGTATGACTTATTTTACAAAGGATTACAGTGACGAATTATGTTCGCGTGAACATTTTAGGGTTATGACTTATAAAGTTTTTCGTCGTAATACTTAGTCATTGTATATGACCCACAAATAACAATAAATTATGAAGCCACTTTATGATACTTTACAGTAAAGTTTAGCTTGTGAGCAGTTGTAGTTCGATAAAGAAAAAAATCTACAATATATGTTACCATTGGTATATTAATTGTATCACCCATGTATGTAAAAAAAGGATGTTAACAAAGGAACTTGACTTTAAATTTATGGCACTGAGGAAAAGGAAATGTTACGGTCGATTAATCATTCTCATGTTTGCATATCGCTGAGTAAGAAAAGTACAAGTGGAAGAAAAGTCTCCTATTTTGCTCATGAGAATAATAAGATTCTGAGACTTGGCACCGGACACGCTATATGTGTGGATTTATGCGTCATTACAACCGAAATAGAAGTAGTGGGTGAAGAAATTAAAAGACGGGGCTACACGTATTGTAAGATAATGCAAAATTTGAACGAGCGATGTAGTAAAGAATCCCATTTGTTCATGCATCAACATTCTTTGAAGATGAAATCTGAAAATTGATTGCGTAAATATCAAAATAATGATACACATGTTTTTGGTTTTTGGTTTGTTTTTGTTTTGTTTTTTTGCATTTGAATCCAGATTATAACCGTTGATATTAGTCCATAAAGTGAGAAAGCTAAAGAAACTGTGTGTTTTAGTGAGAATTTTAAGGATTTCTCGTAATGAATTTTTATGGACGCATATAAGCCTACGGCTAGAAAGCATAACTGCTGCTTTATCCAGCAAACAAAATGCAGTAAGAGTTCAGAGTTACCATACGATTTACCGTAAAAATTGTTGATTCAAATATAGTAAAATGCCGTTAAATTACCATATATTGATTGATATGGTTGTAAAAATGTTGCCTAATTGGCGTGAACTTAAAGTAAATTATAATTATAATCATTACAGCAATTCGTATATTTTTGTAGTTGTGTGCCAGCAGCCTTATTTTTTAGAACAAGATTGTACATTCAAATATGTAATATAGCTTTATAGCGAGCACCTATTGCGTGCTACGATCTGCATGCAAGTATAAATTGGAAAAATTCCAGAAATACCGTGTAAACATATTCTCCCCATAACAAGTATATCACTCATAAAATATGCAATACGATTCGAAAAACGTTTTTCGTCAATTCGTTTTTTACGCCCTGTAACTTTCGATGACCGACGTTGTGTCGGCTGATATAGAAATTCATCCGCAGAGCAACTTTTCATTCTATACTGAAGAAAAAAGCATCGAATTAGTAGGGGAAATTTGTTAGAATGAGATTAAGTAATAGCTGCAGTATGTAAATAATGAGTCCTCAGCTGATCAGTTGGATACTGACGTAAAAAATGAGACAATTATGATCAAAGGTAATTCCGCATTGTATTGTAGTTCACAAAAGAGTTCAACATCTAACCTTGACTCCGAGAGTGCTCTGAAACCCAAGTGGTATTAGTCACCATTGATTGTCTTGTGTAGTACTGATAAGCCTCCGTTTTTTAGGTGGGTGCAGGCAGGTGCGGGCAGGTTAAGATGGTTAAACCCCCAAAGAGGGAAGAGAAACTAGAAAGAGATATGTTCAGGTAATTGCATGATCCGAAACGCCCTATTTTCAGGCCTATTTTTAAAACCATTTTTTTTTACATAGTCAGATAACGTTGGACTTAAACCTTTATTTTCTTTCGGGTGTGGTGTTATGCGTTTTGTGTGTTCGTAAGCGCACACACACGTCGCACGTGTCTGCACACCAATTGAAAGCACATTGGTATACTGTCCATTACTGCAGATCTGTATGGTCTATCCACGAGTGGCTACGTGAGGCCTATTAACACAGGTTACAGAAAACCAATAAATGTGGAATGCGATGCTATCGTCCAAAATGAAGCTCATACTATTGGAGTCTTCAGACAATTCACGGGCTCCATTATCCCGTCTAATTTTGACACCCCGTGAAAATTGTACCATTCAATTGATTCTTATGAAAGGGTTTATGATTGATGTTTATGCCTCCTCCTACAATGGAGCAGGAGTCATTACGGTTTTTTTTGGGGGGAGGGGTGTGTGTGTTCTTGTGTCCGTTCGTCCTTTCGCTATGGGGATTTTAACAAAAACCGGAGCGAGGATGAAGTGAATATATTTGGGGTCAAATCAAGGGTCAAAGGTCAGTGAATTTTGTTTCAAATTGATTTTTTTTACCAAATATCTTCAATTAGGGATTCTCATTATTGATATAATTTTAATAGCTGTAAACAAATGACAAGTACTTTCACCTTACCACAGGGATCAAAGGTCACATTTAAAGGTCAAAGGTCAATGATCTTTGTTTCAAACTGAATTTTCTACTAAATATCTTCAGTTAGGGATGCTCATTATTGATGATTTTAATAGCTGTAAACAAATGGCAAATACTTTCACCTTACCAGAGGGATCAAAGGTCACAATTAAAGGTCAAATGTCAATGAACTTTGTTTCAAACTGAATTTTCTACCAAATAACTTCAATTAGGGATACTCATCAATTTTATTGGGTAAAAAGGTCTGAGAACACATTTTCATGTAGTCATATGTCTGAATCGAATTTCAAGGTCATATTATAATTTCAGTTAGGGGTGCTTTTTAAATTCGGTATAAGCTCCACTTAAAGCTATTGCACGCTGAATTTTGTTCAATATCTTTACAATAACTCAATTATCTAAACTGGCTTTTGATCCCTCTATCAGCCATTGTATCATTTAGGTCATTTATCCTGTTAGATAGTGGGCGGAGGCATCCCCATCCACTACCAATTTTTGAATTACTACATTTTTTAAGGGGGTAGAGCTAAGGTGAAGCATCCAGTGCAATGGTGTAACAGCTGTTGGTATCAAAATAAGTATCCTTCTATTGCTACCATTTGTATTGAAGTTCTATTTGTATTGAAACTCCGAAATTGTTGTCAATCAATACTTCAATTAAACGAGTTACACGATCTGAATTAAATCCATATTCTGATTTGAATCTCTGTCAAAACTCATATTTCCCATTATGACGGGATAGTTTAAAAAAAATTCGTGTATAATTTGATACGTGTAGTAACAAGGTTTGTTGTGGCATATCACGATGATATACAAGTTTATGATATACCATTACTAATACCCATAGTGCTTCCTCTCCCGGGAAGATCGATCATTATCGTTTGGATATATCAGGCATATGGACTGCATTTCGATAATCTACAGCAGACGCGCTTAAAATGCCTTCGGATTGCCGCTGTCTTGTTTGGTTGGTCGACTTGGCGCCTACTATCTGATCATACTGCGATCATACCGGGAATGTATTTAGTATAATATATAATGCGATATAATGTGATATAATACGATAGGTAGACTGTATAGTTTCAACTACGAGATTAAGGAAAATACACCAAGAAATTGTCACTTACAGTATCTAAAGTATATCCCCCCCCCTCAAAAAGGGTAACGTGGCTCTGGAGAAGGTGGTTTCAAATATCATTATCAGATATCATGATGCTATATATGAGCATTGTGACCAATATTAAATAAAATGAATTGTCCGAATTTATCCTGATTTATTCGACAAAAAGGTCCAACTTTATTTTTTGTTCCAATGTTTCGTCATTTTGTTTTTACTCAATATTTTGTATGTTATTAAATATCACATTTGTTGAAATTGATTATTATTTTTTAATGTCATTCTCATGATCAGAAATAAAAGAAAATGATTGAAATGAAATAAAATGAAGTGAAATGTAATTATGTATCAATATTTTGAATTAATATCAATGTATTACTGTATAATGATTGCATTAATATTTCGTGATTTAAGTATTTGTTTGTACGCAACATATTGTGCTATTGCAGTATTGAGTGAAATTGTGTCATACTTTTCGATATATCAATTCGTAACGTTGTTTATTTTATGTTTGGAAATGAAAAGAAATAACATGAAATTATATGATATCGATTTTAAATAATGGTCAATATATTCTTGGTGATAGTATAAGGTTTATTTAGGTCTTTCCATACTGAGTCTCATGAAACAGCATTGAATTGCTGGTTTTCTCCTCTAGCTATCAACTCCGAGAACAGCGCTAATCAAAAAGTAAGCAAAAAAAATATCTCTGATTGTCTATAAGATGGAGTCGTTTGCATTGTTTTATGATAAGCTATTATAAGTTATTTTAAAGTGATAGGCTAACATTGTGGAGCTTCAATTTAAAAGATTGTCAAATTTTGATATCTGAACTACATAGTAGTGTCCATATGGACAAGTAAACACCCTAGAATAAAAAAAAGTTTGGAAAGTTACACTGCCAATGGCAAGTTATGCATGAATAAACAATTAAAACTCGGGGCAAGTTTAAATAGTCTAGGTGTACACACAGTAAGTCTATGGGAGAAAATGGGAAGGTGAATCCGATCAATTTACGATTTTCACTTTTTTAAAGCACTAAATAATCATTTGGAAATACAATTTTTCAGGGTGTCATTTTTAGACCTTATCAAAGACAATGGTAGCATGGGGAATCATGTAGTAGATTTTTTAACTGTGGTAAATGTTAGCCAATACCTTTAAGGAAAACTTTGTTAGTAACTCATGCCCTTCAACTCTTCAAAGTACTTAAGTTCAAGTCCATTCCTTCGTAACCTTTTGAACACTTCAAATGCTCTCTGCCATACAAAATTGTAATGGTTGCGTAATCTTTACGCCTAATTGTTCATGGGAAAATCGTTTGTTTGTTATTTGTTTCACCTAGAACACTTACATTTAATCTGAAAACATTTTGAACGGTACATTGTACATCACAAAGTAATTCCTCTCTCATCAACACTCGTACGCACTTTAACAATGTTTTTTTTTTCTAGCTTAGAAAATTTCAGCTATACAATCCTCCTTGGTATGATTGTTTTTGATAAGATCTAAAAATGAAGCTTTGAAAAAAATTACTTCACAATTATCTTTGGTGCTTTCGAAAGTGAAAACGTATGAGTACCCGATTTGGCCATGTCCATTTTTCCCAATATACTGCTATGTTACCAGAGTTGTCAGGATGATTATTACACTTGCGATATTATCCATTATCTTGCCAGTGGCAGCAAAACTTTACAAAGTTTTGTATTCTAGAGTGTTTATTTCTCCATTCAAGTACTAGTTTATAGCGCACATATTAAAGTTTGATAATTGTTTGTTTCAATGGAATCCCCACAATGTTAATAAAATATTTTCAAGTAAGAAGAGGAAGTAACAAAGAAGAAGGTATACTGTAGTTTTTTCTTTGGTAAAATATGATTAAGTATTAAAGACCCAATCCTTTTGATAACGAATAGGGCAATAAAGCAACTTTACAAAGTGTTGTCTCCTATGATGTTTATTTGTCCATTCAAGCACTATTAGGTTGCTTAGATATCAATGTTAGATCATTTTTTTATTTAATCTCCACAATATTTAATAATGTGTCTTGTTTTGTTTTGTTTTTCATACCATTGCTTAATCAACAGAATATGACTGCCCAGCTCCCAACTCCTATACCATCAAGACCAACCAGACGATTAAGGGTCGTTGCAGCGGATCGGCGGCAACACTTAAGGGAAGGAACACCAGGTTCCTCTACATGGGATATGCCTTCCAAAACTCGGTTCGACTATTAGACTCCTGAAGCTAAAGGTTTCTTTACGCAGATGACTTTGTTATATTGCTACTCTTGCTTCTTCACCTGCTGTTGTCTTCCTTCCATTACGCAGTTAAAAATCTAAACAAGAGGTAGTTTTCATAAAGGATTTTGCAGTCCGTGATTATTATGATCATTTAGAGGAACCGATAGAAGACAATTGCAAGGGATTTAAGTTAATAGTAAAAAAAGGGGGGTTGAAAACAATTAAATAATATTGAAAACAATCGTGAGCATTAGTAATTTTAAGATTTGAATGTAAAATTTGGTATTGAATGTTGCTTTTAGTTAATGGTGTTCAAATACCTTGAATGACGGAAATTCATTAATCTATTAATCAACGATTAAAATATGCTGACACATTTTGAAACATAAATTACGTTGTAAAAGTTGCATCTTATTGTCATCTGACCTTAAAAATAATAATATAATATTTTCCCATGTATTGAGTTGACGATTTGTGTGTGTGTGTGTGTGTGTGCGTGCGTGTGTATGTGTGTGTATGTGTGTGTGTGTGTGTGTGTGTGTGTGTGTGTGTGTGTGTGTGTGTGTGTGTGTGTGTGTGTGTGTGTGTGTAGTTGGTGGTAGTGTGTGGTGTGTGTGTGTGTGTGTGTGTGTGTGTGTGTGTGTGTGTGTGTGTGTGTGTGTGTGTGTGTGTGCGTGCGTGTGTATGTGTGTGTATGTGTGTGTGTGTGTGTGTGTGTGCGTGCGTGTGTATGTGTGTGTATGGGTGGGTGGGTATGGGTGTGTATGTGTATCGGTGTGTGTGTTTTAACATGAGCGCGCAAACACTATAATATCATATTGTATTATATTATATTATTCCTAAATGAAATAAAATGAAACGATGCTTAGTACCAATTCAAACGATGAACGGTTGGTCAAGCATGGCTAAAATATATTAAGGAAGTTGTCCAGTGCCAAAGCGAATCCCCATTAATTAATTCAACAGTAGCTGCAGGGGAGCCATGCTTCCGAAAGTGTCTTTATCTCTATTTGACCATATGCAGGCTGATAACACCTTTCGAAACGGTAGGTGATCCTAACATAAGGGTGTGCTAGACTCGGAGGCAATGTCTAACTTCGATAAGCATCTAATATGAATTTTAGTAAACTTCTTGAACTGCAACACCTTGTCAAAGGGTGACTCAATAATTACGTAGTTGCTATATTCGCTCTTGGACTTTCACTGAATTATGAATTTGGAAGAACTGTGGTGGAAATAGCATATCATCGGCAAGTCAATACACGATACGATGATATCACTCATTTCTGATAGAAACACCCATTAATTCGGAAAAAATGGGCAATATTGGTTGAAAGGTTCACTAAATATGTTCCAGTATTTAGAGTGGATTAGGGGAGACATTATACGCAATCGTTTCAGCACATGCAACATACTGTGTGACTAACGATTGACATATCAAGAGAACAGTTACGTCCTAGTCGGGTGAAAGGAGTACTGAGAAAAATGTCGAGTTAAGGCATAAAAGGAATACATTGCCTCGACAACCAAATAACCATCTGGCCAGTTTCTTTGTTATTTGCGTAAGTGT
>JZLH01S0283269.1:43577-60001 GCA_001188425.1 Eucidaris tribuloides
CGGCATTTAAAAGCTAAGATTATGCCCTTAATGGTGATGTAAGCATGACGTCACAAAAATGTTTTGTCATTACCTAAGAGGGCGCTTTTGACTTGCACAATTATTTTTGAGACACACTGTAGATGTGAATATCATATTCAATTCAATAGATATCCAGCAAACAACGCTAGTGGTATTCTCTTGGATGAACTTGCGTTGTAATTATTGACACTTTCCTTTATTATAAGCGACTACTATATTTTAGGGTTCATTCTTTACTGTGCTACTTCTAACTTTTCATTTCACATATAGAATGTAATCAATGCTATAAATAATTGTAAATATACCATCGTTTCTCACGAAGCCTCTCTTATTCCAAATCGCCGTCTGTTCTGCGTAGTTAGAGTTTTTATTTTTTTATTTCAAACAAGAATATCACATTTTTGAAATTCAATAACAATCGTATGGTGGCTCAATAAGGGGGAAGATTTATCATTTCCAGTCCTACACAGAAATGTAAAAGATATGGTAGATTTATGGGGAGCCTTTCCTTTCGAAAATAGTCGAGTAACATCGACTAGACACAGAGACAGACAGACAGACAAACGTGTATGATGTGTGTGTGTAATTAAGTGCTGTATATCATTATCTTCTGATCAAATTGTACTCCTATTTCGCTTACTTTTCCTGCATGTTCCCAGGTTCATGTTTTTCCATGGATATTTGAACTGTTGGCTATTTCTTTGATATGAAGACTTTTTTAGGGATGAATTTTACAATTTGTGTTTTTGTATAATGTACCCTTCTCCTGATTTTTTTTTATCGGTTAATCATTTACGCATTTTATATTTTACAACATGTATGTAAAAGCGCGTAGTTGTTTCTTTGGGTTTTTTTCCTTGTTTGTTTTGTGTTGTTAAATGAGGTAACACATTGGAGGTATCGTGCTGCCCAAAGTTTTCGATAGAGCGAAATTTCGGCAGATGATAATAAAAAGAATACAGGAATGCAGGTACTTGTCGAAGATAAATTCGAAAAAGAAATGAAAATGTGTTTGATAATTCTTTAAAGCACCCTACTGAGAATATTATTAATATACGTGCAGAATTTTTATAATAAGCATACCTCTGTACATGTAAGTCTAAAATTCAGGACGAAGCTAAAGAAAATTCTGACTAGTTATATATGTATGTATGTGTACGTTCGTGTGACTGTGTGTATATGTGTGTTTGTGTTTGTATATGTGTGTGTGCGTGTGTGTGTGTCTGTACGCGCGTGTGCATATATATGTGTGTGTGTGTGTGTGTGTGTGTGTGTGTGTGTGGTGTGTGTGTGTGTGTGTGTGTGTGTGTGTGTGTGTGTGTGTGTGTGTGTGTGTGTGTGTGTGTGTGTGTGTGTGTGTGTGTGTGTGTGTGTGTGTGTGTGTGTGTGTGTGTGTGTGTGTGTGTGTGTGTGTGTGTGTGTGTGTGTGTGTGTGTGTGTGTGTGTTTTGGCGGATTCGTTGCATTTTTGTTGCGTACTCCCAAAAACTATACAAAGATATTTAATTATAAGTGTTAAAAGTGCAAATTATCTATATTATTGAATATATTTCTGTTTTGTCAGTGTTCATACCATTTCAAATTCAGAAAGCGAATATTCAAACAGTGATATATGCGAGCAAAACAATCGTCCCATATGCATTCGAATTTTTGTTATTACTTTATGAATATTAGCTAATATCCATATTACTTTCGATATAAAAGAAGAGATTTTCCAAAACACACGTAAAGTGAAACATAATAACTCGTAGAAAGAAGAAAATGACATACGTACTGGAATAATATCGAATAATCATCACTTGATTTCTACTCCGGTTAAAGGCAGGTTATTACTGTAGGCTTTTTTTACCACCCTTCAACATCACTCATGCCACTAGGCTATCCATGAAGGGGGTGTCTATGAAATCTGAGGATCAGTAATTACCTAAAATTTGAAAAATGCACCAAACACCAACTGTCAGTTAGTCTCCGTGTGAAGCTCACTGAACCGAGTCAGTTCAGTAGTATCATTTCAGTCAGTGCTGTATCCCGGACTCGAGTCCAATTTTAGTGGACTCGGACTCGCCCTCGGTGTTACGTCCCAATGTAAAATGAATGGCAAGGTTTTGTTTACCACCCGGGCTTGGACTTGGAACTTGATTTCAGTACAAATGTATCGGTCTGTGAATAATAATTTGCGTGAGACTTATGCATAAAATGTGTTATGTACATAAATGCAAATGGTTCACAATTTATTGTAACGAAATTGTAAGTCGATTTCGCATAATCAGACACGATGAACACCCATGCATTGCAAGGGTCTGAAAGTACCCCTGTAGAAAAATTAATTTTGGTATATAATGTTAATTCAATTCAATTCAATTCAATTCAAAACCTAACAGTCTCTATAATTCCAACCAAACTGAGTTTCTAGCTCCTATACTTTGCCAAAAGTTGTTAAATGATATTTTCCTCTGTACACCACTGTTTTTACATGCCCAGTATTAGTTTTAGATATACCTATATCATCTCTTTATGCCCCCAAAATTACATGCTATGAAACGCTTCCATATTTTGGCGGAATTTTCTGATGTCTGGAATAACAATAGCATATTTGATGAAAGACGAAAAAAAAATTATCTGATCAACCGAAATAATATTTGGGTTTCAAGTTTTTTTTTTTTGGGGGGGGGAGGGAATCATACACAGTTTGTAAAGTTAATTTTGAAGTGGATCCTTTTCGACAATATTGCATTAATAAAATCAAAGAGTACTTTCAACTTTTAGATTTAAGATTATCGTACCGAACCAACCAGCACGTATATACACTGCGATTTAATTTACAAAATTTTCCTGCTAGTAAGGTATTTCCATATGTTTGTGCTTATAAGAGTATATTTATGTCTATATATGTCGTTAAATATTATAGGAAGACGGTATCATTTGCCTTTATATCCATGGTTTACAATTGTTTATGTTTGTTTGAGGATGTGTATAATATATAATATAGGAAATATTTGAATATGAAAATATGGTATAGTGCGCATAACCCCTCATCAAGGAAAACCTTTGTACAAAACTACATTTTAAAATTGAAAATATGACTCAGTTATGTGTAAACAGGAAGATCTATCTTCCTTTATGAAACATAGACTGTAGTAGGTAAATGTTTGTACAATTCAGCAAAATTTCAATGTTTTCGTAAATGAATAAAAGTACACAGTGATTTAAAGGCATTTTATAACAATATTTCCATTTTAAAAAATGTGAGCTACATTAGTCGTGCTATTAGTGTCTTTGATAAGGTCTAAAAAAATGAAGCCCTGGAAAAAATTACAGTTCAAAATGATCCTTAAGTGCTGAAAAAAGTAAAAATCATTGAGAGACAATTCCAGTTTTCCCCATAGACTGCTGTGTTGCATAATTTACATCGGCCGAGAATAATTCATGTGTCAATTTTTATCTGCATACATATTTTGCAAGTGACAGCATGACTGTCTGAACTTTTGTGTTCTCATGTGTTTATTTGTCCATTCAAACACTGTCAGATTATGTCAGATAGCAAAGTTTGACAATTTTTTTAATTGGGTCTTCCAGAATGTTATATAGAGTCTTTAATTGCACGTGATAATAAGAATTTTCATCAGCTACACATTTGAACTTTTTTATCAATATTTTCTTGGATTTTTCTCTGTGACTCTAGTTTAGTTCATTGCTGCTGGCCAACATTTTATACGGTCACTTTGTACTCACAGGCATATAGGTTGTGTTTGTTTCAATTTCCGTCCATAAAATACATAAAAATAATTTAACAATGAATTTAGAATACAAGCATTGTCAAAAAAATACATGTATTGCCAGATACAAAAATCCAAAAACAATAACATAACGATTAATTGATTCAAAAATTAAAAATTTTAAAATCAACGACAAGACGGTTAGATAGCCCTAATCAACTACACTTTTCTAGTGTGACGGTCTTCTATGAACACAGGCGAAGGATAAAACGAACGAAAACAAACAACAAAAGGACGTAACTGCTTTGTAATCAATTGGATTAATTAACTCTGTAATTCAAAGTAATTAGTTATCCATTACCTCTTTGAGTGGCCCGTAGCATTATTAAATTCAGTTTAGAGTCAGTGTATATAAAGGAATAAGTTCGAATCATTTTTTTTTAAGGGCGGAGGTTTTAATAAAATTCATTGTACAATGCAGTCCAAATGAAGTCTATTTCACACATTTTTGTAATGATATGTAGATCTGTCAAATAACTTCATTCAAATCATTTGGAAGTAAATCGCTATATTTATTTGTCTATTTGTTTCTTGGTCCAGTTGTCTCCAGTCCTTTTTTTTCTTCTAGTTTTTCTATAATTTATCTTGTTTTCTGAGCTCGTTGTGATTGCTTTTTAATGCAGATCGATCCTACCGTTTCAATAAAAATGTATAAATGCAGTATATTTATCAAATCAAGTTTCCTTCATTGAATTATAATGCACTCTATACGAATAAATTGATATTAGATGAGGTATCTTAAACATTGACGGCATTTTCTTGCCACCTATATTTCAATATTTGATGGTAAATAACCGTGTTATCTTCTCGCATAGTTTCCGCGAAGACGAATTTCAATTTGCGCCTCTTCCGTTCGCCGGGTTCGCCATTCAATATTTACCGTTACGCAAAATACAACCATATATTGCGATGGTAAAAAACTATATACTGGCAAACAAACACTGGTCTTACATATCACTTTTCGGTTAAATAAAAATTAACGTATTTACCAACACCAGTTTAATTTCATCAAGGCATCGCTTTCTTCCGGGCTGTGGATCGTTTACGGGGAAGAAAAACCTAACAATTACTGAGAGAATGTGAGTGTAATTGGGCGAGGAGGCTACGGCATTGCCGAGGGGTAGGTATATGGTACCCTCGCGCCTATACCCGAGCTAAGGGAGAAATAGGGAAATCGGAGGATATAGATAACGTATTGTCAACACCTGTAGCAAGCCCTACATCGGTACTATGGCCCAAACATCGATATACTTTGGTCAATTTGACGCAGGTTGATACTTAACTCGATAGAAGCCGAGATGCCTGGATTTTTCTGCCCAGGTACGGTGATCAGCCTTCTAGGCCGCAAGATGGATATGAAATAGGCAGTTGTGTCTGCGATTGACAATGATGTTTTCATTTAAAATATATGACCATACGAAAGCTCAACTGCCATGCAAGACAATGATGATGTATTAAGAAGGTAAGTTCCAAATTATGAATATATGAACAGGAAAAATCACACACACGCACACAAGTAAACTAACTTCTGAAAAATATTTGTCAAAATTGCAGAAGATATCGTCACCGGATTTTGATTAGAGCGTTTACCCTACATTGACTCTCGTTGTATGGCAAAACCTTTTTGCGTGAATCCACCAGCGTTTGACCGTATCTTAAAGGCATCGTATAACACTGTTACCAGTTTTAAAAATCTGAGCTTACATGATTCCCCATGCTACGTGTCTGATAAGGTCTAAAAATGAAGGCCTGAAAAATTGCAGTTTAAAACGATCATTAAGTGCTTCTAAAAAGTGAAAATCATTGAGCGACCATTCCCGTTTTCCTCAATAGACTGCTGTGTAGCAGAATTTTCTATCAGATGAGAATAAATTCATGTGCCGATTTTGATCTGTACGTATGTTACGAGGACAGCATAACTCCCTAAAGTTTTGTGTTCTAGAGTGTTTATTTGTCCATCCAAACACTACCAGATATGTCAGATAGCAAAGTTTGACAGTTTTTTAAATAAGGCTTCCACAATGTTATACAGTGTCTTTAATATTTTAACAGTTTTAACAGACATTTTGACCAGTGTGTGGATAATGTTCGATTTCAGAATCACTTCACTGTTTCTATAAATAGCATTCATCGAAATGGAAATACAGAGTTGCCGTTTTTTGGTCGTTTACCTTGTAATTTTTCAGTCTTGTGATCGTAACCTAGTATGAAATCAGAAATCAAACTATGATTATTTCGGTGTCAACAATGTTTCACAATTATTATTACAGGCATACTTAATGTGCAAAGATTGTACGGAAGGTTCGTGAAGGATAATTCGTCAATTTGAATGAAATTTCAAAAATATAGTCATCTATAATCTACAGATTCCCAATATCATTGTTTTTGTTGAAAATGTCAATAAATTACAATTAATTTAACTACAAATAAATTGTTAATAGGTGTTTTATACAAGATTATAAGAAATTAAAAAGAAACTAAACTGGATTTAGCAAAGAGAAAAATTAGAAGTTGAAACATTAGGAAAAAGTGCGACGATAATGCGTGAAAGCAAATAGAAGATGAAATATAAAATGACAAAGATAATTAACGAGAAGAAAGAAAAAAGGTGCATAGACATAAGAAGAAATAAGTGTCAAAGAAGAAGAAGAAGAAAAAAAAAGAAAAGAAGAAGAAAGAAGAAGGAGAAAGAGGAGAAGAAAAAAGAAAGAAGAAGAAAGAAAAAAGAAAACAAGAAAAAGGAAAAAGAAATGAAGAAAAAAGGATTAGTAGTAGTAGTAGTGGTGGTGGTGGTGGTAGTAGTAGTAGTAGTAGTTGTTGTAGTAGTAGTGGTAGTAGTAGTAGTAGTAGTAGTGGTAGTAGTAGTAGTAGAGTAGCAGTATAGTAGGACAAGAGAAAACGAAGAACCTAAAATTAGGCAAAGTAAATGAAAGAGGAAAACGAACGGGAAAACTTCAGCCAAACTTTGTGTTCGCGTTTGTGTCAGAGAAGACGACTCAAATTCCATTACAGCTCTAAGAACCCGCCTTGTTGTATTTGCTTTTATATACCGGTATTGACTCGAATCAGGCCGAAACGCCCGAGGAACTACGATTTTATTTGAAAACAAACCCAAAAGATATATAATATTGTTGCGAGGTGAAATGCCAATATCGTGGCCTTTCGGATAGGACAGATAACTGACACTTATTTTCCTTAACTCGAACCACTTTCCTTTCTTAACATTCGTTATCTTGTTCGGTCAAATCCCTTCTGTAATACCACTGATACTCGGATAAAGTTAAGACCAAACGAAAGTCTTCGGAGCAACACTATCTTGAGCAAATTTGTTGAAAATCAATCAAACGCGAGGAAAAATAATCTACTGGGTTTTACGAAAGCTTGTACGAATGCGGGACGGACTGGTCTGTTTACGTGGCGCACACAATAAGACCGTTTTCGTTTTCGCGCTGGGCGTACAAGACAATATTTCATATCCGTATTTCTGAAAGCGAGGATTGGACAACTATCGTTGACTTCCCGAAAAAGATTACCACGTTACTCCAATGTCTGTAATTCATATAGCGGGAAGAATTTTATGAAGTCATAGAGAGAGAGAGAGAGAGATATACGATGAAAAACAGTATCGTTTGGTTGGAAAACACAGACTTTGTATGACGGGCTACAGCGGGCACCAAACATAATCAATTGTTCTAGTTTTTTTGCGTAAAGGTATTTCAAAAGTGTTCTTCAAATGTATCTGCGATTAAATTTTGGTCCAATAAGCAGTGATAAACGAAATGCAGGTTGTTTTTTAATACAATAAATGTCACATATGTTATAAAAATAACATGTAATAAAATAATATTTTTCCCCAGTGTGTCTGTAAATATACTAAAGGGCATGCAAACCTTTGTAAATGTGAAAACATAAACAAAATATTTTTAAAACTTTTATTTGCAACTGACAGCTTATTCTTTTTTTAACTTGTAAGAGTGTCAGGAAAACATAGTATTCATTACATCGTTGGCATCATAATAAATGCATTATTTGGTTGAAAATAACTATATAGATAGTATAGTTGGGAAGAAATACAGTTATCATACTATACTAGAGCATATTTAGATATTTTAAGTATTGGGTAACAATAATAATTATATAGTTTTAAAGATTGTTGACTTCCAATCGGTTGTTATCTTTATTTAAAGATAATAATTTTGATTCATCAGAATCTATCCTGTTTGTCGTTTGGATGTTCGGTTATCAGGAAAATTACTTTGCATACTGTCAACTGTATACAAAAGCTTCCCTACGAATAACGAACCTATTCATGTAAACAGTTTAGTCGAATTAAATTTTCTTACAGCTTAAAAGACAACGACTTTAAATCAAATATACTTTCAGTAGTAAAAAGCAGATTTTTGTTAGGTAAGTAAATGCATGAGGTTTTTTGTGTATGTATATGCAGAAGTATTTTTGTTATTATTATTTGTTTTACCTTTACTCGCAATTTCTTGCGTTTGTACAGTAATATGAGAATATGTTTAATGGTTACATAAGTTTACACACTAAATTAACACAAAATACGAGGTTTCAACTTTGCTTTACAATAACACGTGTACGCTAAAAAAATACGCCAATATCTAAACGATGTACATCGAAATTGTATAAATTATCTTAAACAGTTCTAAAAAAAATCGTATAACCTAAAATGTTAATGTTCGACCTATTACTATTATTATTAATATTGTTATTATTATTATTATTATTATTATTATTATTATTATTATTATTATTATTATTATTATTATTATTATTATTATTATTATTATCATCATCATCATCATCATCATCATTATTATCATCATCATTATTAATAATATTAGTAGTAGTATTATCATCATCATTATCATTCAAATTGAGGTTCAATTTCATCAACACCAACAAAAATCAATAGAAGATCATAATATACCATAACATATAACACTATTATGATCATCATCCTCATTATAAATATGAAATAAACATGAGAAGAATGATAAATGCAAATCCTATTACTTCTTCGAATCGATGAAATACATGCTTTCATAAAATTGAAATTGATGTATTGAGTATTATTGTTTCCCAACCTCTGACATTATGTTAGTGATTTGAAACAATTGTCATTGCGCAATGTCACAGTCGTTCACTGACATTTATCGTTAGCAAACGAAAAAGTGGTCCCAGAAAAAAAAATGATTCACATTGGCATCACATATAATTGTGTATGTTTATCAAAATTATATTGACCGATAACAAAATTAATTTCATGGGTTTTTGTTAGTTCGTTGTTTGTTAGTATTATTGTATGTTATTGCTAATGTGCTGTTGTGTAAGGTTTAGGACAATTGTTTTTGTTTTTTGTTAGTTCGATTCAATATTTTTTGTAGAAAGGAACAAATTGACAAAAGTATCTCTGTACATTGAATTACTATTTCATATGTTATTTTTTTAAACCAGATCTGGTTAAGATTCTACGTATTAATGGGGAAAGACAACTGACAATTGTTCAGTTCTACTTTGCATCATCCAGTCAGACCATTACAGGATGTGATGCTCTGTAATTTCTTAATTTTCCTCCTTCATCATCACTCTTTACTTAGTTCAAAAGAGAGACTGTCTAGATAACCACGTATATATTTCATCATTCAATATTTAAAGTCTAAAATGTAAGATGAATAACACAAACTTGCAGAGAAGCTTTGGATGCGCTAGGTGTTGTTTTCAAAAGTCATCGGAGGTTGTTAGTCGCGGAGAATATTTCATCTTCCTAAGTTTGAATGACATTAATAGCATATCAGTCCGTGTACAGGTGCTATATCCTGATGAATACTTAATTGATATGAGACAAGAGACAAGTTGAAAGTAATTAGAATTTAATGCTCTTTGCCACTATCTGGGAGCCAGAGAAGTTTTGAGGTTCCAGGTCGAAACTCACTTGAAAATATCGGGTTATTATTGATAACAAAGTCAGCTATCAACACGTGACCCCGCGCGTTCTATCCCTTGTCTCCCTTGGATTGTCCTCGCGTATTAACAGTCGCTACAAACAAATAGCAAAGCCAACGACCCCGAAGCCATCCATAACTTCACACCTACCCACTTTGCTAATGATCACATGAAAGCGATGAATGAATAAGAAGTATAAGGAGAAGAAAAGTGATTTTTGGAGAGCTTCGGGTTATTACTCTTTTACAACAAAGTTGCTGAAGTTTGCTTACTTACTTAGACCCCTTCTCTCGTATTCTTTATTCGTTCTCTCTTTTTCCCGCAGATCTCTTAATGATGATTGGTGTTGAGAGCCCAAATCTGCCTCGGAGCTGTGCCCGCCGTCCTCCGCTCCCTCCTTCAGGGCTGATCGATGGGGGATGTGGGAGTGAACAGAAGAAGGGAGCGATAATACTTTGGTCGCCCTGATCCCCTCTCCTATCCAAACACCCACGGCAGACCAGTTTAGTGAGGTCTATTCTTTCCGCAATCGACGCTGACCTCGCCGAGGTGAAAGTTGCGAGGGTAAGCCCGGGCGAAGGCTTTGCCCCGACTATCGGCTGTCTTAAAATACACTCCACCATAGAGTTTTGATTTATTGTTGTTTGCGGGGCCCTTTTATCAAAAAGTTTGCCAGGTTTTTGGTCAACGACAATAAAAGAAGAATTTGAGAAGGGTAGAGAAGCGATAATTCAAGGATTTTGGAGGGTTCTCGAGTGTCGTTTCGATAAACGCGGCTACGATATTGACGCAGTCGATCAAATTTGAGATGTGGTAGAGTTGTGCGACTGACTACGGGGTACGGCTAAACCACACTAGGCCGGTAGTCTCGGTTACCCGGCATCTGTATCGCCGGGGTCTTAACCTTGCCGCTAACTGTCGCTCTCCTTCACTTTGTTCTGCATTTTCGGGGTCGTCACGCTGTCTTTGTTTTCAACGACTTAATCGACGCTTGAAGGGAAAATAAGCTTTAACAGCATGTTTAAGTTCTTATAAACTCCCAGCATGTTATTTGTTTACGTTACGTTTATTTATCATTACGAATTAGAATGAAGGATAAGTATGAAGAGCTCTCTTGCAGTAATCAAGCACAATGCTATAACCAAAAACTTGTCTATTAAAATGATTAGGTTTGTAAGTTGCACTGAATTTATATTTATAGGCCTATACGGTACTTTTTTACTCATATACCACCAACGTAAGAAGAAAAGTAATCGAAAAAGACAAATTACTGCAGTATAGCTTTATTTTATCAAGCTATGAAAAATTAGGTCTGGTTCATTTTGGGGTTTTTTGTACTGTCAATATCAACTTCTGGTGCATCATCCAAATGTATTTAGAATGTATTTGATGTATATCTCTTTAATTTAAATAATTTGTTCTCCTTGTTTTCAATAGTGATAGGAAAAGAGGGGCATAAATATTCGTAATTCTATCATTAATACCCTAACAAGTTTTATTTCCTTCATAATTTGTACGTTTTGTTACTCTCACGCAAAAAGTGATCCAAAGATTGATGCATTTTGAAATCTTGTTCCATTTTTGCAAAGTGGGCATTTAAAAAACTTCACCTAAGTTTCTTTAAGAAATGAAAAAGACACATTTTTTGATAGTTACTAGTTTGTTTGTTTTTTAGTCTGTTTTCTTATAATTCCATAATTCTTAGTTATGTTTATAACAAAATCCAAGCTAAGTCGAAAGTGAATCATAGTTCTTTTTAAAATAATCAGACGCCACATAGCTCTTGTGTTTGAACTTATAGAGACAAAATCTTACTTACTTAATCAATTCATTACGTTATCTAATAATTTATCACCAAACTACATATCTTTTCAACTATTATAATTATATATTGCTCTTACAGTAGCTATAAATCAAATGGCACCCCTGTTTGAATCAAAATGTTCGTAATATTTCACAATATACATCAAACATAATTTACTCTGAATCGAAAGAATAAATGTAAAATTTGATGTGTAGTAGTTCTGTAATATAAGGTCATCTTGAATTTTTGTTTTGATTTAATGTATAATAAAAGATAGTATTTCCTTCTTTATTAATTACGATTGTCTTAAAATGAAACAATAATACAGTAGCAGCGAACTATTTAGTATAACATTTTTCAGACAACATAATTTCGATGTCGTTCAAACAATTCCACATGTATTTACTGGATGTAGATTTTACAAAAAGTATGCATTTTCAGTTTTTCAGTTTTAAATCATGTTTTGATGTATCGTTTGACTCTTTTTCGATGTATAAATTCATGAGAATTGTGTAACTCAAAATCTTGATTATGTTTAATAGAATCGTATACATTCAGGCGTCCAACTGCTTATAGAGTGCATAGTACAATATATTGAGCTAACTCATAAATGAATATACATGTTTTGTAAATGCAGAGAGATGCCTTTTTTAATGTTATTATGGTATCTTTATTCCAATGTCATGTTTTGCCCTCGTGTTAAATTAAAAAAATGTAGCATTTCCTGATAAACCAGGATAATATACTGTTAGACCATTTTTTAATAATGCTCAAATAATAAAAATTACTAGATTTAGGAAAATTGCGTGAGTAATATATTTAAACAGGAGACCAAATGTAATGTAAAACTAATAATTTGACTGCGTCAGAGTCGATCTGTAGGCCCACTATGCCTCCGCATTCCCGCGCGAGCCAAAGTCAAAAGAGCCTTTTTTCTTCAACTTTGACCTTTCAACTCCCGAATCTAATCAATTCATTGATGTATCGTTACCCGGTTAAACAAACTTGTCGAAGTTGCGGTCCCATCAGCGGTTTTTTAGATATCGTGGTAACGGACGGACGGACATCCGGATGTACATGTATACTAGTAACCTGACGGCATGATGCCTCCGACATCTTTGGTGTGGAGGCATAAAAATTGAGTTCCATAATTTGGTATTTCACTGGAAGTGATAGAATTGTCGCAAAATGCTGTACAAACACTAATTCTTGATGGTATATAATTATTTGATTATCAAACTTAAAATGTCATTGTTAGGATATAATCGTGTCCATTTGTCTGTTTTCAAGCTCATTATCATTTCAGCAGTATTTTTATTTGAAGAACAAAGCCCCAACTACATTTATTCTAGCCAACTGTTCGATTAATGTCTCGAAGTTTCACATTATAAATGAAGCAAAGTCATTTTTGCTGGAATATTTGTTGGAAAGAAATATTGCACTCAACGCTTCAACGCTTAAAATTCCTTATATAAATGTTGATAATGTGAAATGTATGTTGATGTATAGCGTTTATTACGGCGTCCATTTTACTTAAAAATATGAAGGTCTACTACATAAATGTACGGTAGTAGGTAGAGTTGTAAAGGCTCATTTTTTTTAATAGGAGAAATGTATTTATGTCTTTTCTACGTGTTTTTTTTTTCTTAGTTTTATGTTGAAATATAGGTACAATAAGTGATAAAGTAGTACCACGGACCTGACGGCTCTCTTTGATTCCTATCTTTTCATCTTTAAACTGATTTTTTTTTCAGTTAGACTTTTGCAACTCTTGTTTTCAATTGAAGTCTTGGAAGGAGAATTATTCTAAGATATTATAGGGGGTGGTTTCCACATTACATCAACTCGAACAACGGGTGAGGTGTTAGCACAACTCACATAGCCTTGCGGTATAAGTTTGACACTATGGGGAAGATTTATAAGAGTAGCGGATATGTTACCCAAGAAGAACAAACATTAACCAGAAATTGTCAAGTGGTCGAATTACATTAATATAATTGAATATGACAATTTGTTCGCATTATACTAAAGAGGAATTACACCTCGAAATTCGCTTAAAGCAATATTTGGGCATATTTGTGTTTTGATTACGTTTCGTGCATGTTTTGCATGCTTGGGCAGACAACTATCCAGTCCCGCTGATACGCTTGGCGGTTTGATCTAAATTGGGCGACCTACTTGCCTACATTGACCTAAATAAATGCTCTGGATGACGATTCTCTCAGTAATTACTGCTGTCTCAGTTGGGAAAACGTTGATTTGCTCATACGGAGAGCTTGTTTTATCGCATTGATTTCTCGATAGCTATATATTGATCTATGTGTGTTTAGACCCGGTGCGTTGGTGCGATACGCTAAACGTTTGTTATTTACATAGACAGGTATGTCGATGTGCCACGCCCATTCGCTTGTGTTTTAATGTGAATATCGTTATGAAAACTCTTTGTAATTATGGAAGGAGCATTCGCGGATGCGTGCCGACTTGTTTCCTCTTAGTTTAGGGGGCATTAGCCTCACAGCGGGTCCAGGCGTCATCCTTCAGCTATACGATCCCCCACCTGGGCCGCTCACCTCCTGTTTCCAGCCCCCTTCCCGCCATCTTGGCCCAATTTCATCAATCCGTGGCCTAAATATTGACCAACCCGTGACCGGTTATGGTCAATGGCACTTACGTATACGAGCGTTTGTTTGTTACACCTGTTTATCACTTCCATTCAAGGTTTTTAGAAACCTGGCGATGAATGTTAAAGAGTTGTAGAGGGAATGTATTCAATCGTTTTGTGGAAACGGGTGCACCGGGGGCGCCCTATAGCTCCATGATGCCATGCAAATGCTGGAACCTGATAGGTCAATAGTTGAGCGATATGCGCACAAGTGCCAAACTTTTGCATTTCTTCTCTTTTTTTTTCTCCTCACCCTTCTGTCTCAGTCTTCCACGTGGGATTGACCTGTGTTTGGTAGCGGGTTGCATCGGGGATAAAACAGAGAAGGCGAGCTGGGTCCGTATGCTGATTTATCAAAGTTTGACGGTAGAGATCTGGCTTGGTAATGGGATATGATTAATGGTTATTTTGCAAAGCGGTATCTGTCCTTGTCTTCGTCCTGCGCGCGCGGCATCGGATGACACTTCTACTGCTACTCCGAGAAATTCGATAGAGCTCGCTGGCTACAGAAATAGCAATCTCGAATTAGCACAAGCCTGTGCCAATCAATGCGAAGATCCCTTTAATATGAGGCAAGCAGACGAAGGTAATGCCCTGATGAACCGCCGTCGTCTTCAGATGGAAAACGGGCAAATTCCCGCGGGAGGATCGTATTGCCTGATGAATAATCGTTCGGGGGTTTTAGCCACGAGCATGGGGCTGCTGCGGCTTGCCAACACACAACACCTGATCATCACAAAAGAAGAGAGAGAGAGGGAGAAAGAAAAGAAAAAAAAAACGTGCGCAAAAAGACGCAAGTCTCTAACCGTAGTCGGACCGCCGAATTTGGTTTCAAATCGTCAACGCTTTGTACCTGGTTTAATTAAGAATTCAGTTGCCTGTAACGCAGTTTCGCAAGCAGATTTGATAGTGTTGGTTTTCGTTGGCGCGAACCTAAATAATTTCATTAAGAGTCCAGACATGTTGCGAAAAATCAATAAACACACGGATAGCACATTCTGCAGTTACAATAACGCATAAATTTATTCGAAGATTAGTCCGTAGCCTGTAACAACCGATACGTATTAAGAACACCTCTGGAGTGTTAAATAAGTTATAAACACGAGTAGGCTTTCCAAATGTGTGCTGATTTTGTTACTGGGGTGACCACTTACCGTGTTATGTCTTCATGTTACATATGCGGCACGCAGGATAGCAAGATATCCCGTCCATTGACATCGAGACAAACAGGGAAGCATTACAAAGCTCATCTTATCTGTTTCAATGAGCGTCCTGATATCCCCCCAAGTTAAGACTTTATAAACGATCCATAACTGATATCGGCTCTTCGGGCCCTGTAAAAGTAGGTGCAGGTGGATTAAAAGGTAAAAAAAAAAGTTTTGGCACAATATTTGTCATATGCATCGTTAAAGTGATACATGGCGTCGCGCTGATGGACTATGAAATCGTTCCATTATGATGAAGATAATATACCACCTCGTCCGGTGCTCTGTCTCAGTTTCTTATTTGACCCTCGAGTTCTTCATCACTTAAGATACGAATGGGAGAGGAGTAATTAGGAGATGGACCTCACATCCGGCACGTTGTGACCCCAATAAAATACCAAAGTATAAAAATGAAAAATGAAAACAAGACACAATTGACTCCCGATGGCCTCGCTAGTACTCCACTTATTTTGCATGATGTTTGATGTATATTTTGCAGAACCTGATATGGAGTATAGAATAAAACATTTCGACTAATGTAAGCCCCGTAAAATGTCAAAATAGCAAACAAACATAGGTGACAGACCCAACGTAAAAAAAAATCCCATTTTACTTTGCACAAAATTTAAACATTTGATTCTGAGACATCATGCAACTCCAGAGGAAAAATGAAATGACGAAATGTGCTCCGATCCACCTTGCTCCCCTCACGCGATACGTTAAGTGATTGAGGCTGATGACGTCACATCTACCGAAGACGAACGAACACTCACGGAATGATACGATAGGATACGATATGCCTAGTCACTTTGGATCCACACAACACACACACACACACACACACACACACACACACACACACACACACACACACACACACACACACACACACACACACACACACACACACACACACACACACACACACACACACACACACACACACACACACACACACACACACACACACACACACACACACACACACAC
>JZLH01S0283269.1:92441-97441 GCA_001188425.1 Eucidaris tribuloides
TGGGCTTTCCATAAATGAACTCTAAATATAAAAAAATGACTAGATGTTGGTGATGATTCTGTGATTTCTGTGGTTAAATCACCCCCCCCCCCCCCGAGGATCTTTAACACCAAAGCCATCATCATAAGTCCGTTCGGGGTTCCCCCGGATTGTTTGTTTCCCTAAAGTTACAGGCTTGTCTTGATTATGTCGTTCCAATATTCATATTTCAATGTGCAATATTTTATTGGTGTAACGTGAAATCAAACGAATTTGATTTATAATTTTTTTTATATATTTACAGGAATACATAATAATTTTTCAACAAAAATATGAATATAATTACACATAAATATAACACTTAAAGCAATCAATGCACGCGCATTACCCATAAGAAATAATGATTTCTCTATAAAGTCTCTCCTCATTAGTTGCTGTAAATATAAGAAATGAATTTTGTAAGTTGTTCTTGTTACAATAAAATCAAATTGTGAGTGAGGATATCTTTTGGGCATCACTACATTGTACTTCAAATTACTCACTGATAAGATGTGATGTCAAGCTACATCTAAAATTAAAAAAACAAGCACCCGCTTTTGGAAAATGATAATTTGCATGAAATTGAGATGTAAGTTTACGTTAGACACCAAAATAAACAACTGCAAATTACCTATCAAAAGGCTGCACAGGTTACACATATCCCTAGTTGTTGCCGTTTTTTAATAGACACAAAAAACTCATGGAATGCATGTAAAAGAGTAACATCATGATCGATACGAGCAACATTGGATTTATTTTCATTGCCAAGGTCATAAAATCATACGGACTAATGTCTTGTAATCAACTACCTCGTGTGAGAAGCGGCTCAGAATAATATGCAATTTTACCAATTTTTATGATAGTCTATACGGCTTGCATTGAACCGCGCGCGACATGCTACACCACTTTGAAAGGATGCTTTTATGCATCAAATATGAGTTTATTGAATATTAGCGCCCTTGGCATTGCAATGAAAGAAGAACGCAAATTGCGGAATATGTGTATCAAACAAACTGTAAAGTGATGTTTATTAGATATTCCCTCTTCGTCCTGTATGGTCCGTATGTTATGTTGACCGACACACGATCATCTGAACCATAGTATACCAAGTTGACAGTCAGTAGAGAAGAATTTTTTACTCTTTGCTTGTCGTTGAGGGCATTGTTCAACTTCGTACCAGTGACTCGATTGTCCTATGCAAAATATAATAGAAAAATCATAATAATAAAACTGGAATTTGTGATAACAATAAAATAGATACATCAATTATTTCATTGATGCTTTTACGATTTACACACATGAGCAATGTCATACAATTTGGGGATTTCAATTCTGTTTGCAGATACTTTATCCACGTAAACATCTAAATTTGATTCAGGATAATATAACATTATAACTTATAAGACGAGGTGACATAAAATATCAAAGTGCTTTTAGGCATGAGCTTAGTTTGACCTAACGGCTGCATAAAACGACCAACGGGCCAAAATTCTATATGAGAATCAAATCAAGTAACGTGTGATTTTCTATATGACATGCTTATGATGATGTTCATTCTTAATAGCATGTTCAATCTCGTGTAACAAGTTTACACGCAAAGCGATTTTTATCATTTAGTGAGCTTAAAGCGATTCCAGGAAATGTTGTTAGCCAATGGTTTTATGAAAAGAGCGGTATAAGTAATTGTTAAGAATATTCCTTCTATATTACCATCAAACAGCCACAAGTAAAACTATAATCACAACAATTATTGCATTATAAAAGTTGTGGTAAAAAAAGGGAACCTCGATTACATAGGTGTAAACAGGATTGCTTCGCTCATGGATAAAGCAAACTAGGCACACACCGAACAAAGCAGTCAAAAAAAAGCTGCAAAATTATTACGAAACTGCTACTACAAGCTTCATTAACACTCTACATCCGTCTTCGTAAGACATTTAAAATGAGTATAGAGTAACATTGCTGGCGAGCTCTTCAATTAAAAAAAAAATGTCAACTTTGATATCTTGAGCGCGCACATAGTAGTGTTCAGGTATGGGACCAACAAAACACCCCTAGCAATCATAAAGCGTTTGGACGAAAGTTATGCTGCCACTAGACAAGCACATGCATGATATAAACAATTTTGATCCGGCTGCGATGATACAATAGCTAGATCTAACACGACAGTAAGTTTATGGGAACAGGATTATGGGCATATGAATCCGTTCAACTTAAGTGATTCTAGTTCACATTCTTTTCACATTTTAAAGCACTAAATCATCATTTTGAAATACAATTCATAGTGTCATCTTTTTATTAGATGGTTCCAGTGAAATTAGTATTGATATTACTATGAATATAAAGTGTTTCTTTGTGGTATAAAGTGGTCAGGATTAAAATGTTTTGAGCCTAAACTACCATTTGATTGATTGTGTGCATGATTAATCGATTGATTATCTTGATAATAAAGCCATCAAGGTGATCATTTTTATTGAATAACGAATTGTATATGAATTTTATACTTTTGTAATTTGCAAATATGTTTCCATTCTGAAGATGATATATATACACCCACTTATTGCAAGGGACTTTATTTTCTGGCAGTTGTTATCGCATCATTCATGAAAAAACAGACAGGCAGGCAAGGACGTCAACTGGTTTTGAAAAGTGGGGGGAACCATTAGCGAGGAAACGAAGTGACCGAGCCCGAGCTCGCGAAGCGAGTGAGGGGGACGGTGAGGGAGGGGGTGTCCCCCTCCCCTCCCACGATAGGGAGCTTTTTGCATTTCTTGCTTGAAATAATGCAATTTTGTGCATATTTATACTTCTGATCCCCCAAAAATGGAGGGGACAAATGATATGATGTCCTCCCCACACACACAACAAAAGTGGAGGGGACATGTCCCCCGTCCCCCGCCTGTTGACGCCCATGCAGACACGCATCGACCTGGGAACGGATAATTCAGGCTCGGACACGAAACCATGGTAAACAAATGTAAGAGGACTACCACTGCAAAATGATAGAAGACTGCCCTCTACCAGCCAATACACAAGAAGAAATGGTATATTAGTGTGTAGATCTAAATAAAGAAACCAAAAATGAAAGGAAAATTAAAATAAACCAGACATTACTCGGCACATCAAGGCACAAACAAAATGTACGCACAGAGAAAAGGATGTACACCGTAACATCTTTGAACTTGGGGGATGAAGACAACTAGAAGTGGTGTGGATTACCAGGTTGGAGAGGAATTAACTTATACTCATTTTCAGTAATTTCTACTGTAAGTGGTGGAGAATACTGAAGATTGTATAGAAAATACTTCATCACATCAGTTTTTGTTGTTGACTTTTTTTTGTGCCCGCCGAACGGAGTTCGCGAGGGAACTATGAAACAGGCTCCATACGTGTGTGTATAATGTGTGTCTGTCTGTCTATGTCTGTGTGCGTCTGTGTGTGCCACTGTGTGTATGTGTATGTGTGTGTGTTTATGTCTGTGTGTGTCTATGTCTGTGTGTGTGTATGTCTGTGTGTGTGTCTATGTCTGTGTGTGTCCGTGTGTGTCCGTGTGTGTCCGTGTGTGCCTGTCTGTGTGTGTTTATGTCTGTGTACATGTATCTGTGTGTTTGTGTGTCTGTGCCTGTGCATCACGGTGTCTGTATCTGTGTGTGTCAGTTGTGTGAAGAACGTGCCTACAATTAGATCCATGTGGTGTCAACTGGACAAATTTCGATCGAATTTTACGTCGCAGTTTTCCAACTGGATCCGAGCCATAAGTGAAACATGCCACTTCATTATCAGCTCTGTATTGAGTGAAGGGTTGCTATACGGTCTCATCTTCCAAATCAAACATATTAACGATGCATTTTTGGAATCGGGTTTCTGGAAGCTGGCAAATAATACACAGGCACAAAAACGTTGCTGATGAATATAATAATTTTAATAGTGGGCGAATATCAATATCATTTATGAAACACGATATCTTATTTGTCGATGGATCCATTTACAAAATGCTTTTACCAACAAGAATACGGTAAACAGGCAATGTAAATACATATATATTACAAAGTAATTTTGTCGTAGTTTCCATTAACAAAAAATAGCCACGGCCGGTGAAAGGAGAGTAATTGTCATGTCAAAACAAGAAACATACACATAGGTAGAAGACTAACAGGTTGTTTGATACAAAATGCCTTGATTCAGATTTATTGTTATTATTTTTTAATCCTATACGGGGTTACATTCTGTCACATTAAATTTTAAATAGTTACTCATGTGTGTGCATGCAAGCACTCAGTGGTACCCCCACCATCTACATTCAGAACACACACACACACACACACACACACACAGCACACACAACACACACATACACACATACCGACCCGGACACACATACACACACACACGCGCGCGCGCATACATACACACACATATACACATACACATACACAAACACACACAAACTGAAAATAGACGTATGACACATTTTAGTAAACATAGATTTTGTAGTTTAAGGGTTCACTGTTTTGTCTCGACTGAAATGAACTATAAATTTAACTCTAATACTGTGAATAATTTTGATTTGTGTTAATTAGATTTGATTTGATTTTTTGTTCATACACTTAGCACAACAGACAGTATAGAACACGCTGTAAAATTACAATTACAATTAAAAATTAGAAGTAAAATTAGTCATAATCGTGACTAAACAAAATTGATCATAATATTGGAAACAAGCGATGCAGTTGATCATTTGGAACTGAATGTGTTTGTAACACATCGATCGTATACTACAGGCGTACTCTGCAAACACGTAGGTATCAAATTTAACACTTTTAGTTGAATTTATTTACTTGACGAGAAACAGGCATCGATTACATGTATATGTATTAAATTAAAGGAAAATAGCATGATTGGGGGTAGTCCTCAAATTGGGCTGAAACTACTCTAGAATCAAGTAAACTATGCAAGGATTCTGCTGTGAAAATCTTGTGGTC
>JZLH01S0283269.1:99941-103439 GCA_001188425.1 Eucidaris tribuloides
ACATAATCAATATGCATACAATGTGACAATATAATTATGATGAAAAACAAAATATAGACATAATTTACGTTAGGGAGACATAAAAGGAAGTAGTTACGATAACTGCAGGGGCCAGCTATGATAAGCAAGAATGCTTGAGTCGATAGCAGGCCGGGGGGGGGGGGGTAGCTACATGAAACCGTAATATGCTAGTCTGTATTGTAGAAAGGGTGTCACGTATAGAAATTTGCGTATGTTTTATAATGAATATACATATTAATAGAAAGAGAGAAAGTGCGTGCTTGTGGGTGAGTGCAGGTGCACATTACGAGTATTTGGATATAAGATGTTTTTTTAATGAAGCTTTGAAAGAATATAGAGATGCAGAGTGTTTGATATTATCGGGTAGATTATTCCAAACATCAGCACCATGGTGTCTTATTGATTTATGGGCTAGTAGTATTTTGGGGTTAGTTAAATGGAGGTCGGATGGGTGTCGCGTTGGATATGAATGAATATCTCTATTGTACACAAAAATATTACGAAAGGGGATTGGTATAGTATTAGTAGAGAATTTATACATAAATATTGCAGTTTGAAATGTATGTATATCGATAATTTTCAAGGTCTTTAAATTATGAAATATGGGATCAGTATGGGCTATGTAATGTGAATGAGTACAGATGCGGAGTGCTTTCTTTTGGAGGTGTGCTATCGTTTCTATTTTCGTCCTATTACTATTTACCCCACAGTATGTTACAGTATGATATACAGGACGAAATGAATGAATTATAGATCATTAATAGAGATTTCTGTGAGAGATAATATTTTAATCTATATAAAATGCCAATACTTCTTGAAACTAACATACAAATATTAGAAATGTGACTATTCCAGGTTAAATTTGAATCGATTAATACACCTAAGAATTTGGTTTCTTGCTTTTCGATTATTGGTATGTCATCTATGAAAATGTTATCATGAAATACCTGTTTAGAGTGTATATGTTTAAAATACATGAAGTTTGTCTTATTAATATTAGGGGATAGTTCTTTGGATTTGAACCATAATGATAATTTCTTTAATTCTGCGTTGAGGGTTGTAGCAAGGATTTTTAAGTCTTTGTGTGAATAGAATATGTTTGTATCATCTGCAAATAAAATGTATGTTAGCAATGGTGATGTATTTACAATGTCATTCATATAAATTAAGAATAGTAAGGGGCCTAAAATTGAGCCCTGCGGTACTCCACATTTCACGGTACTAATATTGGACAATTTAGATTTAAAATCAACATACTGACATCTGTTACTTAAATAATTTTCAAACCAGGAGAGTACAATTCCTCTGACCCCATATGTCTTTAATTTACTAATTAATATACGATGATCCATTGTATCGAAAGCCTTCGATAAATCCATAAATACCCCAACAGTGTGTTCCTTTTTAGAGATTGAATCAGTAATTTTGTCACATAATTGTAAAATTGCATAATCTGTCGAGTGATTCTTTCTAAAACCATATTGATTAGGAATTAATAAATTATGCATATTCAAAAAAATATCCAATCGTTTATAAACTATTTTCTCTAGTATTTTCGAAATGCTTGGTAACAAAGATATTGGGCGGTAGTTTTCAATTTCATTTGGATCATCTTTTTTATATATCGGAATTATTTTAGCTAGTTTCAGTGAGTCTGGAAAAATACCTTGGGAAAGAGATAGATTAAAAATATGTGATAATGGGGAAGCTACAAAGTGAATTATTTGCTTTAAAAGAGATACACTTAATCCATCATGGCCGGTAGATTTGGTAGATCTTAATGATCGAACAATTTCTAAAATCTCATGAATATTTGTTGGATTAAAAAATAAGGAATGCTCAGTATTATCATTTAAGTAATTTGAGAAATCGTTTTTAGTGACTATGTTTGATGCTAAGTTTGGACCAATATTAGTAAAGAATGTATTGAATGCATTAGCAATATCAATTGGATCTTGAATGTGACGCCCATTATTCTCAAATTCAATATCAGTTACAGAATCCTTTTTCTTACCTAAAATTTCATTAATGGTTTGCCGCAGAGTTTTATTATTATCTCTATTGTTTTCAATTTTAGTGGAAAAATATGATTTTCGTGCCAGACGAATAACTGATGTTAATTTGTTACGGTACGTTTTGTATTTATCTTGATTTTCAACTGTAGGTGATCGAAGTGATGTTTTATATAATTTATTTCGAGTAAATATTGATTTGATTATACCTTGAGTAATCCATGGTTGTTTGTTCTTCTTTTTGCTTGATTTAATTTTTGTTAAGGGCACATTTTTATCATAATAATGAAGAAGTTTGTTTATAAATTTTTCATATGAAACATTGACTTTTCTCACTTGATAAATATCATGCCAATCTTCTTGACTCAAATCTATCTTTAGGGATTCTATATTACGCTTAGTTTCTTTTCGTCGAGTTAAGTATTCGTTATTGGGAGATTTGTATAAATGTTTATCATTTGGACATAAGGTGAATATGGGTAAATGGTCTGAAATGTCATAATATATTATTCCATTGTCGTTTTTATTTAATATGTTTGAGAAAATATAGTATGTGTTATATTTGTGATTCTAGTTGGTTTATTAATGAGAGGTTTAAAAGAAAATGAAGACAATAAATTTGTAAAACGGTGGCCGAGTGGAGAATACGGTAAGGAAATATCTATATTGAAGTCACCCATTATATAAACATCTTTGTTTTCTCGAGATACAAATTCGAGGCAAGATTCTAATTTATCGAAGAATATGTCGGATAGTTATTAGGTGGTCTATAAATTACCCCAACTATCTTATTTTTATGTTTATCATCAATTATCTCTAAAAATAGGGTTTCTATGTTTTCAAGTTGGATGTCGTATCTTACTTTATAATTTAGATGATTTCGAATGTAAAGAGCGACACCTCCACTCTTACCAATTGCACGATCTATATGGATAAATTTATAATTATCAATATTAAATATGGGAGGGGAGGTTGATTGTAACCATGTCTCTGATATGGCTATCACCGAAAACGGAAACGTGTTTAATATAGATAAAAATTCACCAAAAGTATCAAAGGTTATTTTTGTTTTGTTTTTATCTATGTCGTTTGCTTCGTTTATCTTTGATATATACCTTAAAGTTTCTATGATAATATTGAAATAAATAGTTTAAATGTTTGAAATACACAATGAAAACGCTTACGCAAATTATACAATGGGATATTTCATAAACTTCTTGGAAATATTAATACATGTATAAGTACAATACAATATGAATATAATCAGAGCCATTCAAGAGGAGTTAATGACACACAAGCATAACCAAACGCCATGTCACCATTATCCGGGATTTGAAACTAACTGAAGCCAAGAATTAGTAAAAAAAAAAAAAAAAAAAAAAAAAAAAAAAGACAAAGGATTATATACTAAACATTAAACCATTGATGATATGATGGAATTTCCTTCAGTTCTGCCTTTGCTACT
>JZLH01S0283291.1:4897-15468 GCA_001188425.1 Eucidaris tribuloides
GTCATATTCAATAATCAATATGTACTTAATGTCTGAATTTTATAGCACCACCATCTGTGCTTTTACTTATAATGGAAATGTCAAAATCAGTTAATCATATTCAATCAAATGCTACCTCCTTATGCACCTATATTTTGGACTATCATTACTTTGTTGTCGCTTTGCTTTAATGTGTCATGCCGTAGTTTTGTTACTTGTTGTGGTGTGAATTATTTTATTTGTTTGTGTCGCATCATACTTTCCTCTCAGAAATGTATAATGTGTCTTGAAAAAAAACGAACTATTATGTTTCGTCTACCATGTCTACAAACCTATTTTTTTTTATAAAATGAAACTCTCTCTGAATATATATTTGACTTTTAGCAATTTGTGCAGTTCCTACTCTCTCCTTTTGCATCACATGGAATCTGAATTATTCTTTGTAGTCTTCATTCGCTGCCTGGTTTATATACTTCACTGGGCAGTCAAACTTTATGTAGATGGTGAAAAGGTGAAGGGATTGTTCGTCACTGTAAATGAGAACACATAAACATGCAAAAAGCGCCCTCATCTAAAGTTTAACCGTGCATGAATCATAAAGATACATGAATATCGATTTTTGTTTTCATGACGGGTACCTGCAGCATACACTAAACAAGGAACGTTTCGCCAAATAAGCAGTAAATCAGAACAACATTGCTACTAATATATTTAAATGATATATTAAAACAATAATTGAAAATGGTCAGTTGCAGCTGACTGATCTAGCTATATTCAGATTAAATAATGCGGATAGGAAACATGCAAAGCAAAATGTTTCGCGACTGAGAATTTGATGCTGACAAGCCCCACCAGTCAACACTAAAACATAAATCAACAGTTTGGGGGACATTTATTGCCGCATCACACAATTTTTGTTACGCCGATAAATTATGGGATCGTGGCATATTTCGAACCACCGGTACAGGATTTCTGACACTGAGTTTGGGAATTGAATTAACTGTAGCTACACAGCAGATTCAGCCAGACTAAACGCCATTTTCTGACCAGGAGCAGGAAAAGTACGAAAAATCAATTTGGTGTAACTGGCAGCTACGCGCCCCTTCTTTGTTTTAGTATTTCTATTGGAACGAAAATTCATGCTACAGGCAATTTGCGACAATTAAAGATTATATGAATCCATATCAGGCCTATTACGAATAATATTAGATACAGTAGCTGGTAAATCTGAAAAAACCCTTCAAAATTAGTAACCTTTTCTAAGCTTCGCCAAAGTCAATGAAGATTATGTAAAACTCGTAATTCTACTGGCCGCTAAATATTAGCAAATCCTCTTTACGCCGACGTGGTGAGGGGGCGGAGATTTATTAAAGTTGAATTGCTGTTCTTTGGTATGGATGAACCTGAATGTGCGTGTGCATGTTGCCGTTTCTTCATTTTTCTCCCAATTTTCCTCTTATTTGGTTATTTTTTTCTTGTGTTCTTTTACAATCAATTCTCTTGACCTTCTTCTTTTTTTTTGGGGGGGGATCCCATCCCCAGTGTGCCCCTCCTCCACAGATATGTATAATCATGCAAATCCAACACAGCAACTGGTCAAAGTCCCGACTAAATGACGATTATCGAAAATACCGTCAATTTCTCGGCAGCAGTAAGGACCGTTAACGGTATGCAAAGTCCAGTGCTTGCCATCTTCTGCCCAGACATAAAGACTGGATCTCCTCCACGCATATGTTGTCGGCTACTCCTTATCTATTAAATTCTCCTGGCAAGGCGTATTGTACTTTGGACCTTACGTGGATGCGGTGTTCAAAACGGATCTGTTAATCTGGTGATTGCTAGTGCAAATAGACCCACACAAGTATTACCGACGTCGTTAAAACAGCTCCATCGCCGCCCCTCATATCGTTTGATAATGATTATGCAACGAATTAAAATATGACATGATTACGTTTTCTGTAAATTCTCCATATAATTTAACAACCCTGAATCAATTATTTGTGAACTATAGATACTTGAACTTTTTTCTGTTATCATATGCATGACAGTCTAATCAAATGCAAACAACTGCTAGACGATACGATTATTAAGAACAACCTTTGATTTTCTTAAAAGGCTATGGCTATTTATTTTCATGGCCCCAAAAATCACAGTTCGAAAAGAAAAGTGCTTGCTTTAGGTATACCTCACACGAAATGCAACAAATAGAAAAAACTGAATTTAAACAACATCCACACCGTTCTAAATACACATCAACTCCTGGTAATAGCTTTCATAGTCATTCCTTTTCTATGAACTGAAGTTTTGCTCAAATGACAATGTCACTTTTGGAAAAGATGCTATGCACTCTTGGTACTCATGAACGGAAATTTGGATGGTTTGGAATCGAAACAGGTCCATTTCGCATTTAGCGTATAGTAATTTAGTTCTGCAGTTTTTAAAACTGCCTTGAATAACTCTTGACTTCACAAAATTTAATGTTCAGACCGTGGAGAGAAGTCACAGGATGGATAAAAACTACACGTATCCAAGATAAAGACGTTGGTATCCGGCAATTCCGGATATCCGGGAGCGCCGTCAGCACGACTAACAATCAAGACCCATTCTGAATATGCCGGAATTTGATAATAAACAACTTATAAGTCCTTTGTTTGAACCGAGCTACAGGGAAATAGGCGTCAACCATTATGTCGCCACGAATGAAACCCACATTGCCCACATTATTTCGAAGTTGTTGTTGTTGTTAGTATGTTTGTTGTTGTTGTTGTTGTTTTGCTTTCAAACGAGGATAACGATGACCAATTTCAGTAGCTTTTTTTACCAATATTGGCCAATCGGTTTAGTGAGAAGAATATGTTACTAAGGTTGCTGAAAAAGTCAAAAACACATGAAATATTTCAATACATGTTACATTTCATGTTGTTGAGATGTTGACTAAAGTCAGCAGTGGACAGCAAGAAATAAATTACTGATGCATTAACGGTTTTTATTGCATTATGAGCATGAATGATTAAACACCTCGTGAAAAATAATCGTTGAGCATTTATCACCAACTTCATGCCTCATGAACTGTTCACGTTCCAGTGGCGTATCTAGTAGGGGGGGCAGAGGGCGCACGTGCCTCCGGGCGCCACTTTAAAGGGGGCCCAATAAAAACGCAAAAAAGAGAAAAAGAAGTGCGAATGAAGGAAGAAATATATGATCCTTAAGGCATTATTGCGCCCCTTTTCCTTCCCAGTCCATAGAGGTAAATGCATTAGCAAGAAGGTGGTTTCATAGGGTTAAAAATAGAAAAGTTTTAAAGCTCGTTATCGCTTCCACTCCCTCGTTATTTTTCGTCCATGATTCGTAATTTTCACACCCAAATTATATATTGCAATTGCCCAAAAAATTGTTTTCAAGTGAAATGTTCACACGTTTTTTACAAAATACATGTAGTAACTATAGTTGCCCTGGCCTTTGAATACATAAGTTTATCACCCTCCTCTTAATACTGCGCCGGAATATACGATAAAATGCTACAGCACAGTATTTTGCCAAGTTCAAGATTTTAAAAAAAAAAATCCTTAATTTTGCGTTTGCTTTGCTAAATTTTCCGAAATTTGTTTTGCTATTTTGCCGCCTCATTTGAGGAAGTAGAGTGAATATCATTTCATCAATCTCTTGGATTAAAAAATATATAATCGCTCAATTCCCGTTGCTTCCTTTCTAATTTTCTTATGATCAAAGATGCACAAGAAATTGTGTTTTGATGGCGGGTCTACAATTGCAAAGACATCTACCGCCTCAGGTCGCTCTTTGGCGCCCTCACCTGTGGGTACGTCAATACAGTCAGTGCGGGAGAGGCGGAGGTGGAGCGGGGTGGGGGGCGGGCTCGGCAATTTTCAGTGTTGCCCGGGCGCCATAATCCCTATACCCCGTCACTGTTCACGTCATTCATCAAAATTTCAACACTGGCATTTGTAGGTTACCCATCCAGTTTTGGTAATACTGATGAGCGAAAATAGGCTGATCCGTTTGTAAATCATAGGACCCAATCTTTCCATCTACAAAAATGAAATATCAACTTAAAATATAGTTTAAGAATGCCTTGAAACCGCGTCTTTGAGATTATTTATGTTCTCCTACGCTCCGTTCGAACACTGAGGAAAGTGCATAGTCGACACGAACACACACATTTTATCAGTTAAAGCTCGTTTACACTATGTCCCGGTGGCCACGGCAGCCCCGTTTGCCTGAAACGTAGTTGTAGTTTTAACGTGGGATTTTGGGCCATGTTTTTACTCCGTATTCAGTTTTATTAGTGTCTTGCTAAGTTTTCTTACGATCTATCGCGGTATCCGTGACGGGCCTGGGGAAGAAATAAGCTTGCGAGTCCGCGGGCTCGAAGGTTTCACTACGTTTCAGCCCGCGCGTCTATCACGGATGCCGCGTACTTCCCTTCCGACGTCACCTTTCTGGTTAGGGGTCCTTACGTTTTCCCACGTTCTGATCAAGTCTTGACACGTTTTACGCTCTCTAACGCTTCTTACTTTGATGGAATGTGACGCTGGGTAGCTTGGAGGCACGTTTTGCTGCCCACGTGTATAGAAAGTTCTCGAGCAATGCAACAGCAGTGGTGTAGGCCTATTACAGAAATGGTGCAAGTTGAAAATTATAATTGTTATATAAAATCATATTACAACGGTTTTATGTTTCGCATTTGACAAAAGCTAAAAGACACTTTATAAGATTATTTCGTTTCATGTGGTTTTGTCTAACCTGTCAGATATGAAACATATTTTCTGCCACCAAATAATGCAAAATCGCCTATTGTAACACTGTCGCGTATAGTAAATTTGAAAAAGCAAACTACATAAATAGCGTCTGCCGCAATCATGAAAATGCGTTCAGTGATCTCACACAAAACATATTTCAAGCATTTGAATGTTATATTGTTTCTATATAATTTACAATCGGAAGCAGGAAAATTTGCATTAACAAAGGACACGAAAATTGAAATACATTGCACGTGCGTTTACATGAAAACAGTTGTTTATTGTTCAGTCAATGGCTACGGGCCCTACAACAGAGACTTAGTTCGTTGATGCGCCTATTCAAATCAAGAAACACACTTTAGTATAAAACATATTTTATACAGAGTGATATGTTATATGTGAGTTCACTCATTATTTTCTTTACTTACGCTGTCAGGTCCTAAATTGTTTTGATAATTATTTATTTTTATTATGATTTACACATATTCTGTTTTTAAAGGCTCAAATGCTGATTTTGACCATTAATTAAAAGTGGTACAAACGCCGATTTTGACCGGACTGAAAAAGGTTCATAACTCTTGATTAACAAATGTAAATTACATTGATAATAAAGTTGAATGCAGAAAGACTGGCTTTTCTAACTTTGAATGTGATACCATATACACAAACTTTCCAAGAAAATGTTATAGTACTCAAATATTTTTCCAGATTTGTCTCCATTTTGGCATACTGCACAGCAAAATATATTACACTGCCATATAAATTGAAATTGGCACCCTTTCCTGCCCAAACTTGCTACAGGTGTATTTCGAGCTTCATGGAGATCCGTGTACGTCTCCCCTCCTGCCAGGCGGCCAGCTTTTACTCCCTCCCAGACCGCCTTCGCCGAATCAGACGTATTATATCGCAACGCGCCGTATTCTTTCAGGCCCCAAACCGTCACTTTGCCTGGAGCGTACCGTAACTGAAACGCAACAAACTGGGCTACCATACCCTTTGATATACCGTTTCAGACCGTGACAAACGCCCAGTAGAACGTGACAAAACTTGAAAGCGATGTGGAAATCCCGGAAATACACATGCTTCCAGTTCCGGCCTACGGATCGCCTCCAAGTATTTTTTACGGCATTATTACGTTCTGTCACTAATCTACTGCGCTTTACCTCGTTTTAATACGGCTACAGGTTTCCGTCGGCTCCTGACTAACCGTGGCAAATTTTTTGACAGTTAAAAAATCTGCGCCGGCATCTTACGTCAATCCACGGACTGTCACGTTTGCCAGCCCGTTCTCCCGCGTGCGTTTCACGTCTATCCCGCTTTTGTCCACGGTGGCCTTGAAACGTATGGCTGCCGTGGGGCCGCGGCGAACATAGTGTAACGCCGGCATATAAAGAAATTCATGTCATCAGGTGTCAGTGTCAAGGCTGTACTGTCTTGTGAATCTTCCAAAGATGTTCGCTTGCTTTAAACCCATTGGAGACGATTTTGATATAACATGCATTCTCCATAGGTCCCAGACGAGATACCTCGTACATAATTTCCAACGGGTCAAAACAGATTTGAAACCATAGACGACAATCCACGGGGCCTGAGATGTGTCTCCCGCGAGGTTTTTTTTTTTTTGCCTGTGGGAGAATCTTCCTCCCTCGATTTTTTCAAGCTTAATAATGTGTTCTTTTTGTTAGCATGTTTGATACATATTTGGTATCTTCTAACCTGTTCAGAAGGTCAATGTTATGGAAATCAATTATTAAACTCAAGGTACAATTTTCTGTGATCATTTATTTTTCGTGTAAAATTGTAACCAGGATTCAGGAATGAGATGATTCCGGTAACCGTTCCATTACTTTAGTTTTCATATGATTCTCGTAGAATAGCCAGAAACCTTGGTAAAACTAACACGATCGATGTTGTGTACAGGCTGACCCTTCACTCAAGTAAATATTACCCCATTTAGAATAATACTTACACGAAGTTTTCAATTTCAATTTCCATTTAATTTCAATTTATTTATTTCCATATAAAATCATAAAAACATACAGTTTACACTATTTACATGATAAAAAAAATCAGTCAACGAATAATACATAACAAATATTAACACAAACGAAAAACGATATTACGGACTGATTTATACTTGGAAAATGGTTTGCACAAAAAAAAGCCAAATAAGGCCTGTAGGCTTGTGCACACTGTACATGTATTTCAAAGAGAAAACAAATTATATTTAATTATCGGAAGTATATCAAGATACAAAGACATACAAACAACAAACAAATAAGCTAGAAAGGTAAACATGAACGAACAAAAGAAAAATTGACTGGTTGATTATGTGGTTTTAGTAAAATGATAGATGTTTTTCATATTGTCTTTTAAATGAAAAGAGAAGGGTGAGAACCCGGTGTTGTGGTCACATATCCATATCCAAAAACTACCCGGGATTGGATGCCTGAGGGTAACAGTGATTAAGTTCGCTTTTTTAGTCCCTGTCATCCGAAATGATGACAATAATAATAATTATTATTATTTTGCGTATTGAAATTGTGGGGATTTATTGCATTCCAAAGAGCTGGACCCGTGTGATGTGTATAAGGGGTAAACACAAAGCAGCGGATCTCCAGTCTATCGGTTCTTTAGTCAATCGAACAGAAACCTCAGTTCTATCGGGTTGTCATCTCTGGAGTTTGGTGTTGGAAAAATATCGGAATAGCAGCAAACAGTTCAGATTTTTGCCTGAACTTATTGCTGAAAAAATTAAATAGTTGAATGAATGAATGAATGAATGAATGAATGAATGAATGAATGAATGAATAACTAAATGAATGAATGAATGAATGAATGAATAAATGAATGGATTGATGAATGAATGAATAAATGAATGAATGACTAAATGAATGAATGAATAAATGAATGAATAAATAATTAATTAAATAAATAAATAAATTTAGTTATTAATCAATAACAATAAATAATACATGAATGAATACTAGTAAATGAATGAATAAATAAATTGATAAATAAATAAATAAATAAATAAATAAATAGATAAATAAATAAATGAACCGAAATTTATAAATAGATAAGCTTAAATAAATCATAATTGATCAACGAATCATTAAACAAATATAAACAGATCTTCTGCAGCATAATGGGCTACATACTGCAACAAACCAAACTTAAAATTCTAAGTGACGATTAATGGGAGGAAGAGATCAGCTTGCATTCAATTTGTGACCAGAAACCCTAGACGGAAATATGAAAATTTATATAATCCTGATCATCAGAAAGATGTCATCAGTGTACATGATTTCATTGCCGCGTCAGTTAATGCGTAAAGATTATCATAATGATTATGTAGCAAACTGTTATTTCATATTGCGTACGTGCTGAATGCGAAGGGAAATTTTTTTATTTTTTTCGAAATAGAAAACTTCCGAAATGAGAGTGAATTGGAAGTTGACGAAGGGCGAGAATTGAAGGAGAAAATTAATAACTACTGTCGGTTAATATTATTAACGAAATCCAACATAATATGAGTCATGAACCAAACCACTGAAGTGTTGAGGGAACAAGGAAAGAACAGCTGTACTTATGCGAAGAATTCTGATATCTTATCGAAAATAAAAATGGTATCTTATTTTATTTCTGCACGAAATCAGTTTTTTATTCAGCAATGAATTCAGCCTGAAATGTAAACTTACTGCCATCCCGATTGTTTAACACTTGTTTAACCCGATAATTAGCGAGATATTATATATATTTTTTTACGATAACTTATTTTTCCTATGGCCCTTTAGTCATCATTCAGTAAGTCTCTAAATTTCTAGCTCCTTGATTTGGTAGTAATTCAACCCTAACCTCAACCCTTACCATAAACCCAACATTTTTGTAACCCACTAATCCTAAATATAAATCTTATCCTAAACCTATACCGCTAACCCTAACCGTAATCTTAACGCAATTTGAACCCTATAACTCTCATCCTTATGTAACTCATAATCCTAATCCTATATCTCTAACCCGAACCTTAAAGGTTAGTGAAATGATTGGAAACTCTTGAAAATGCCTCAAGAACCAAATGAGTTGAAATATATACCAACTATACACTAGCAGGAGTGGATCTCCCACCTGGGAGTATTTGTCTGTCATTTGTTTACTTAAGGAGAATCAAGCATAAACATAGGAGTATCTTAATTTTATCCGAGGACGATAAACATAAGCCCCATAGAGAGCCACACAGCAGGTTTCCGTGCTACGAGTGATATTGACATTGTTTATTTTAAAATGAGTCAACGTTTGACTACAAGATTTTCACAGGAGAATCCTTGCATAGTTTACTTGATTCTAGAGTAGTTTCAGCCCAATTTGAGGACTACCCCCAATCGTGTCATTTACTCCAATCCTAGCTCATAATCCTAATCCTTCAACTCTGACCTCAACCTTAATCTAAACGCAACTTGAACTCTAACCACAGCACTATAACTAATAATCTTAATCCTATTAATCTAACGCCAACCTTAATTTAACGCAACTTGAACCTAATCCCAACCCCAACCATGTAACTCGTAATCCTACTCCTGAGATTTAACGCCAACCCTAACCCTAACCCCAACCTTATAACTCATAATCATAATCATAATCCTATAACTCTAAACATAACCTGAATGTTAACGCAACTCGAACCCTACCCAAACCTTAATCTAACCTCAACCCTAATACTAACTCTAACTTCAGTCTTAACTCATCACGTACCCCATTAAAGACACTTTTTAACATTGTGGAAGCCCATCTTTATATATAAAAAGAGAAAAGTCTAAGTTAATATAAAAAAACCCAAATAGTTGTCATAAAGACAGCTGTCAAATTTAAGCAAGTTTCAATAATATGTACTTAAAGGGAGAAGGAGCCGACAACTAAACAGGCATAAGTTAAGAAAAATTTGAGTTCTTGCCAACCAATCAGATCGCACGAGCACAGGTCTGGATCTGACCATGCGTGACCGATGCATGCCACCCGACGTGTGTTAGTCGTGCCGTAGTAATGTATACACGGTTTGAATCGATAAGCTCCTCCCCCTATAGCTGTTTTTGCAAGTTTTACCCCGGGACAAAACTTGCAAAAACGTAAAATAAACACAAATTAACTAATTTATAGGGCCTTGCTGAGGGTGAGTATCACACAGTACCCCTTATTTGGGCTGTCTTTATCACCATGTACCATAATTCTCACAATACTCACAAAGTCATTTTTTCTTATCTTATGCCTGTTAGTTGCTGGCTCCTTCTCCCTTTAAACTTCCTAGGTCTTAATTTGATTTTGTTTTGAAAAAAATGCATGACTCAGTTAAAATGAACCTGTAAAATGACGACGATCTTTGCCTTCATCTTAAGTATTTACTAATTATTAATGCTAGATGAAAAATTTAAAAGACGAAAGATGTCATGGGGTCTCTGTTTTCATTTAAATCGAAGTCAACATTGAATACTATCACATTTCATTTCACTTTTCATTTTCACATATACATTTGTTTCTTCTATTTCAAATCGTTTATAAAATAAATGACATCATAACACAATTCGTGATAATAAATTGATACATAAATAACATCATACCACGAAATTGGGAAAAAAATCAGTTGAAATGGAAGACGGCATAACAACCGAAAGGCGAACTGCGTGAATTGGGGTACGCAGGTATACATACCAACTGAGTGGGGAAATGTAGAAAAGAACAAGGGGGAAAAAGAAAAGAAGAGAAACAGAGGTATATAAGGGAATAAATGTGAATAAACAGTAAAAAGAAAAAAAATACAAGTTTCTTATAAAAGGACAAGCC
>JZLH01S0283291.1:26648-40029 GCA_001188425.1 Eucidaris tribuloides
AATTATACGTTTCAAGAGAAAATCTCTGAAAATTAATTGTTTCCTTGTCTATAGCTGTTTGTATGAATGTATTCTTAAAGCGTCTTGTGGGCTTTGTGGATTCAATAAAGGATTATAAATACGAATAACGGGTGCATATGTATCCATCCACAACAGTCAAAGGTTGCCATGTAAGATGTCGTTATTAATAAAATGTGCTATGTCATTTGTACAATGAGTCACGTGTTCATAGTATGGCGACAGGGAGGTGAGCTTTCGCTCTCCAGACACTCATGAGGAGAAAACAATTGGCTGTTTAACCCTTTAAGAACCAAATTCAGAACATCTCATGCAAACTCCATGGGCTTTGGCTACAATGTTATCAGGAGGGTTTAATGAAACAGATCGACACCGATTTGATATTATATACATTTTCCTGTGGCTGAATGCACCATGACTATAAGCCAGGGTTGCCAGGTTTTTCGATTCTCAAAACGCCAAATTACACGCCAAATTCAGTGACAAAAACACACCTTATTTGCATTCGATGCATTTTATGAGCAGCACAACGTAGATGTGGTTAGAAATTACGTTGTAATCAATTTACAGCACATTTGAAACCTCTGCCGCAGCCGAAAATGTCAGTGTGCACGGTTTACGCGCAGCCAGATTATGCACGTGAAGTTCATGCGCACCGCTACTTATGGATCCTTGTGGCACATATTTTGTATTACTAAAAATCCCCGGAAAATTGGGTTATATAGAGATATTTGAGGGATGTCATTGAAAAAACGCCCCAAAATGCCAAAAAGCTTTTTGGCGTGCACTTTGAATTGTTCAATGCCAAACGATATTTAAAAAAAACGCCAATTTTGGTGTTTTGGGCGTTAAAAACGCCAAACTAGCACCCTGCTATAAGCCTTAAACACGTGAAATGCAAAGTCATTCTGCAATCAATCCAAAACTATTGTTTACGTTTGTCTAACTTTGAATAGTGGAAATTAACAGATTAACATTCAGTACGTATGGTGCTGTTTTAATGCGTTTTAATTATCAGGGACTTGTCGTATGATGTGTTAGGAAATGAAAATTGCGGAAGAGTGCAGTTCTGTTTAGATCTCTGATTCAGATGAGTTTAGACATATATGTTACCCTTGAGAAATGACTCGTGTCTCGCCCGCCAATTATACGATTCGGCAATTACGGCGGTACCCGAAAGGGGGAAATCTACGCGTTAAATACACTGTTCAACATGGCGAACACGCGAATTATAATGTATATATAGAACTTAGATGTTCGGGTTTTAAAATGATATTCAAACGGATCATCAAAACAAAACGATGTTAGACAAAAGTGCACAACAATGTGTGTTCGTCACAATCAAAGTAAAAGTTAACTTTTAACTTTTTAACACACAGTCCTTTAAGTTACAATTCTTCTCTCTCTCTCTCTCTCGGCCGTTCACACGAATTAGGGGTCGCCACAGCGAATACAATCTATCCACCGCGATCTGTGCTGTAAAATATACATAATCCTCAACGTTTACATCACATGAACCGGTTGTTTTTGTATTGCTGCAACGTAATTACAAAGTGTTTTCTTTTTCACCTTTCTACTAAAGAAGAAACTGACCTCAAAGACAATGATTAACATTGTTGACTTTACACCCCCACCCCTTCCATAAAAGGAGCAGAAATGCGACGTCCGAACTGCATGTAGAAATGATATTCTACAAATATAAAAAGTTTTGATTTTGATTTCGATCACTATCAAAACATTCATGCATGAACATCATCTGACAAATGGCAATGAACCTAGTTAATTATAACACTAAACTCTATGGTGAAAATCTGTGTGGTAAAACCGATTACGTGTTGATTTTACTTGTTTTAAACCATTGGACGATAGTTTGTAGCTTCATTCTACTAGTAGATATTGATATATATTTTTTTGACTGGAAGTATTGTTAAGCAATGCCTTTAAAGTTATGCATGCACTCTATTGCAAACTTTCAAGGACGTATCTTGATCTGGTCCGGACATTGCATTAACAAGGTAGTATTAATGACGATTAGCGTTTGCTCGCCAGGGTTCAATCATGGCGTAATGGTCGATTTACAGGGAAGCTTTTTATTTGTCCGATAGGGTGGATACACATAACAAAATACATTTTCAAACAATTCACCGTATTAAATTGGATCAAATATTAGGTTTAGGAAATAATTAAAACCATAAGGTTAAAACTTAATAACAACGTACAAGGGCAAGAATCTCGATAAACTTTATTTTGCCGAATAGCGGCTCTTTACCAGCTATGACTTGCAGAAACTCGCAAACAAATTATTGGTTTATCGTGCATTTTTAGTACGCATTCTTCTTGTATAATGGTTGAAAAATAAAATGAGATTAAACGATATGAAATCAAATCAAATCAAATCAAATAGAATAGAATAAAATCAGTAGAATAAAATAAAAATGAAATAAGTAGAATAAAATGGAAATGAAATAAGTAGAATGAAATAAGAGTAAAATAGAAATGAAATAAAAATGAAATAGAAATGAAATCGAAATGAAATACAAATGAATTAAAAATGAAATAGAAATGAAATGGAAATGAAGTACAAATGAAATAGAACGGAAATAGACAGGAAAAAGAAATGGAAATAAAAATGAAATAAAAATGAAATATAAATAGAATAGAAATGAAATGGAAATGAAATAGAAATGAAATGAAATGAAATGAAATGAAATGAAATGAAATGAAATGAAATGAAATGAAATGAAATGAAATGAAATGAAATGAAATGAAATGAAATGAAATGAAAGGACTTGACACATTAATGGAAAGAGAATAGAAATGAAATGAAATGAAATGAAATGACTTCATTGACACATTGCGTCGTTGTGGCCTATGAACAGTTATTGTGGCTGTTTATCGGCAAAAAGTGTGAAAATGAAATGAAGGATGAAACAAAGAGTGTAACTTAAATCAGAGGTTCCCCGTCCCTGAACCTCTATCCATTTCCATGGGCGGAAACATTAAACCTGGAAAATAAGTTTCAGCTGACAGTCGAAGCCAAGTTTCATTTTGTAGAATAAAATAGAAATGAAATAACTAGAACAAAATGGAAATTAAATAAGTAGAATGTAATGAGAGTAAAATAGAAATGAAATAAAAATGAAATAGAAATGAAATAGAAATGAAATAGAAATGAAATAGAAATGAAATAGAAATGAAATGGAAATGAAGTACAAATGAAATAGAACGGAAACAGACAGGAAAAAGAAAGGAAATAAAAATGAAATAAAAAAGAAATGGAAAGAGAATAGAAATGAAATGAAATGAAATGACTTCATTGACACATTGCATCGTTGTGGTCTGTGAACAGTTATTGTGGCTGTTTATCGGCAAAAAATGTAAAAACTGAAATGAAGGATGAAACAAAGAGTGTAACTTAAATCAGAGATACCTCGTCCCTGAACCTCTATCCATCTCCATGGGCGGAAACATCAAACCTGGAAAATAAGTCTCAGCTGACAGTCGAACCCAAGTTTCATCATCATTACGGTGCCAAATTCCTTAACCACAACGACGACTTATTAGTGGTTTCAGCAGAGTCGACGAGGAAGGGGGAGGAGGGGTATACGTCGCTTTAAATCCCAGAAGAAAACATGTACATGTAGAGCTTAGATTTCAACCTGAATTCCATGAGTTTTGATGATTCCACCTATAGTGCCAATGGACTTGAGGCTCGTGTAAGGGAACACCTTTTTAAAATTTGCATTTAGTCTTGTTCTTCTTCTTCTCCTCCTCCTCCTCCTTGTTCTTGTTGTTGTTGTTGTTGTTGTTGTTGATGTTCTTCTTCTTCTTCTTCTTCTTCTTCTTCTTCTTTCTTTCTTCATTCTTCTCTTCTTCTTCTTCTTCTTCTTCTTCTTCTTCTCTTCCCTCCTCCTCCTCCTCCTTCTCCCTCTCTCCTTCTTCTTCTTGTTCTTGTTCTTCTTCTTTCTTCTCCTCCTCCTCCTCCTTCTCCTCTCGTTCTTGTTCTTCTTGTTCTTCTTCTTGTTCTTCTTGTTCTTCTTGTTCTTGTTCTTCTTGTTCTTCTTCTTTTTCTTCGGACACAACGACATTTCGAATGAGCAATACAGTAAAACAACATGTTTCCGGTTTCTTGTTCATGTTGTTATAGATACATGTACTATAGGTATCCATTTCCCACGGTTAACCTAACATGCATTCTGCAGGAAAGGTATTGTGTGACACCTAAATCATTCGTGAGTAATCCTGATGATTACAGCGTGGCAGTAGGCATTACATAAGGCATGTGTCGCGAATACAATCGCGTTGCTATGGAGACGAACATGATGACTGTACCACACATGGGTCCAGGTTGGGAGAATCTGACATCGATCTCTTGGCGGTAGAATAATGCCCCGTTTCCACTTTTACGAGTTATTGTCAGGATCTACACCCCTAACCGTCACAAAGATTAGTTCCTTCCAGAATTGAATTTTGTATTCTGCTCTCATTTATGCCTCGACCACGAAGCGCTGCCGGGGGCATTATGTTTGTCGCTCAGTACGTCCATCTGGAACATATTTTACAGCAGTTTATCAAGAATGGAATAATGAAAAATCACCATTAAAAAATAGCTAAAACAATTTGGGTTCAAAGGTTACATGCCATTTCTGGTTGAAGGGTTTGGATGGGAGCTAAATTGACTAGGTAGGGGCGGAATCATAACCATCAACTGCTCAGCAATTTCACTTTAAAAAAAACAAAAAACTTTACACCCAAATAACTGGTATATTTGTATCAATTAACGGAACTCCCGGTGGATCGTTTTATATAATTATATATATCCAATCAACTGTGAATCCGATTTGCATAGGCCACATGACAAAACATGTTTATCTTACACACAACATACGGTACAATACAAAAGGTACAAAGCAAAAGGACTTGGGGGAAAGTACACAGAGTTGTTAAGCAAGCAGGCAAAATTACAAAATCCACAGTTGATCTGAACACAGTATGTATCGAAAAGGTTGTAGACAAGACCCGATCCATTGTAGCCGATGATACCCACCCACTCCATGACCAATACAACATGTTGAGGAGTGGGAGGAGCCTGCAATCCATCAGAACAAGAACATCCCGTTACCTAAACTCATTTGTACCATACTCCATCCGCCTATTGAATGATTTTTAAAATTCATCTCGTTATTTCATTGTACCATAAAGACATGGAACCATCCGTGCTACCTTGTACTAATTAATCTAGACTCACTAATTTTTCACTCCCAGCCTTGCTGATCCTGTGTAATAATTATTATTTATTAACGGCATACATAGCTCATGCTTGGCAGCCCGAAGGCTGAATTGCGCACGGCACACAATATTGGACCATGTATCCTTCAGTAAGGCAGCAGCTATACAGCGCCATAGAAGGGGCCCGAAGAATATTGATAGTGTTTGAATGAATGGCCAATGTAATATAATGTAATGTATTGTATATTTTGTGACAAAGCATGTTAACAAAACAAATATCCTGATATAAATGGTTGAATCTGAATCTGAATACTGTACAAAACGGCATCCCATCCATGAGAATGCAATGCCAATTTTGCCGGAAGTGTTGAATAGACAATTTATTATGATTGGTAGAATTGAAGCAGAATGCAGGAAATTATGGCTACATCGTTTATACACAAAATATCTTGCCAAGTGACTGGCTTACAAGCTGTTTCCATATATAAAGTTCAACTATATGATCTAAACAGAATCACCGTCCATCACTGTGCAAACAAGTGTGGGTATCGATTCATTATGTAAGTCAATAATCAAAAGAAAATTGATTGTATCTATAGTGCGTCCCAGAAAAAAAAACAGAACCATGAAACAAAGGCTTAATGTGCCGAAGCAATGGGGCCAATTATTGAAAAAAAAACATGTACAAAATGAACCTTGGTTTATGCTCTGACACTGTGATACATTAAGCAAACTTATTTATTCATACATCTTCGAGTACCATGGCTTTGACAATTTGATGTCAAAAATCATTTGCTACACTTTTTGGCTTAGACTCTACGCACACCAGGTGTTCATCTCTTTCTTTTCCTGATATGCATAGTGTCAAAGCCAAACAAGTGTAGCAAATGTTTTTCGACATTTTTCAAAGTCATAGTACTCAGAGATGCATGAAGCAATAAGTTTGCTTAATGTAACAATTGAAAGATCATAAATCAAAGTTTATTTTGAACACGATCTTGTTTTCAATCACACGCCCCATTGCCTCCGCACATTAAGCAGTTGTTTTAGGGTTGTGTATTTTCCAGGGACGCACTGTATAGGTAATTTTACATACATGAATAAGGTTGACAATTTCTCAGTGTTTAGCTCTGAATGGCTGATAGACATGGTATAATGTCAAAGGAATATTAACGTGGTATGTCCACAGCTGATTTATTGGCCATCTAAATTACCATTACTGCGATATTGCGGGAAATATTTTAAAATCCGTGTAAAAAAGGAAAAAAAATCCGTCCGTCCTGCTAGTTACTGTCTTAAACTTATGTTTCACCCATACTTGGTTACTCAAATTCCTGGAACAGACATTCCTTTTGAAGTCATATTGATTTGATTTATTTATTTTCACATTTCTCAAATCAGGTTTTAGCAGGATTTACACAAAAACAACAACTCGAAGAAAAACACAACCTTAAACATCCTAAATAACATCGAAACCAGAACGACAAGAAAAATGACTTGACTGGAAAATAACAAGCTTGAGTTGCTTGGTTACTACTTGGAAACGTGTCAAGCTTCGGAAACCTGTTGAAAAACGTTTGCTAACAAAGTGGAGCACACTACCTTGAAAGTGATACATTCAAGATTCGTCACTTTCTTCCTCAGGAAAGATCGTGACGTGAGTTTTGTCATGTCAGAATCTATCACTTGGCGGTAATTCTCAAGAATGTTTGTTGAGTTGGGAGGGAACTTGAGACGACGTAGCCTCAAAGGCAATGTTCTTGATTTCCACATCACGGAAGTCAGATTTGTTCCAACAAAATAAAAGGTACAGTGTCCAAAACTGGGGACTCACTTATTCAGTTTCATCATTGTGAACCATTTGTATTATTATGAAAGGACTTATGGCGTTGTGTGTGTAACGTTAGCGTAAAATTTACATTCAATGAAACGACGGCCGTGGTTTTGTACATTTGAATTTGCTACGGTCCATATTTTGTTTGTATCTAATGGTTTTGTGAAAGGGAAATATTTATACGAATCAGTAAGCTAATTTTAGGATGTGCAATTCAAGAATACAATCTTCATTCTTGATTTCCACCAGTAAAAAGTGCGTTTAGGTCTTGTATCAACACGTACCAACTTAATACAACTCAAGTACATACATTCGATTTTAGAAAAGTCCGCCCGACAAGAAAAAAAATGTAGTTAACATTTCAATAGAACGGACTTATATATCTGCTGGAATCCACAAATGAAGTTTTAATTTGTACTTTTAGTTCTCGAGACTCATCAATGTTACCTTAACGGTAAATGACATGAATGGGGGTAGTCCTCAACTTGGGGTAAAAACTATTCTAGAATCAAGTAAACTATGCCAGAATTCTACTGTGAAAGTTTTGTAGTCCAATGTTGACTCTTTCTCAAATCATTCCAACAGTATGCTTTGTAACAGACAAATCTATAGTGTAGCTTTCTGGGGAATTTATTTCTCTCGAGCCTCGAAAGAATTAAGCTGCTAGTCTGTCCATGCTTGATTCTCCTTAAGTAAACAAACTCAAGACAAATCCTTCCAGCCAGGAGATCCACTCCAGCTGGTGTATCTTTGGTATATCTTTCAACCAGTTTGGTTCTAAAGACTTTTTTTAGTTCTCCCAATCATGTTACTGAGCTTTAAATTCCTGTTTTGATCGATAAAGCCCCATAGGCAGATATATGTGAACGCAGCAACAAGGATCATATTTTGGGTGATAAGCCAAGAATGATTCTAATGGCCGCTTGAAGTGATAAACAAAGCTCTCTATAAATTGTATTTAACTGTTTTAATTCATTAGTAGAAATCATCGCTATTGTCGTAGATCAATTTCAGCTCATATGGCTTGTGAAAGCTGAGGATTTATGTGGATCACTAAACACATGAATGATATTTTAGTTTGGTTACCAGTGTTTGGGTGTGCACTTAAAAGGCAACCCCCAATGACTTACGTAAAGTTCGTACTTGGACAAGTGTCAATTATTCATTTCGTTAATCAGTCAATTATCTCGTTTGATGGCGTGCAAGTAAAATATAATCTTACAGTTACAAGGCCATGCTCTTAAAGAAGTCGGGTAAAAATAGCACATTTCCCCCACAATTCTTCTTAGAATAGGATCCGTACAAGTATTACGTGGGTAGTAATTATATAGGCACGTTGTTTCAATACGAGAACTTTGGGTTATACAGTGGTTTATTTTCGGACAATAATATACTTCTCTAATTTAATGATGAACTTTGCATTGAACTTTAAGTTACACAGTGATTTATTTTCGGAAAATAATACACTTCTCTGATTTGATGATGACATTTGTATTTAATTTTGGGTTATATAATAGTTTATTGTCGGAGAATAATATACATCTCTAATTTGATGATGAAATTTGTATTTAACTTAAAATTATACGGTGGTTTATTTTCAGAAAATAATATACTTTTCTAATTTGATGATGAGATTTAGTGATGCAAGGGGGAGGTTATAGAAGTATAGAGGAAGAGTAAGCAATACATCATGTTTATCAGGGCCGATTTACTACAGAGATAGGGGACTAGCAATGAATCTGGTTCAGTAGCATGTTTTCTGAGAAACTGCTGCCATTGATTAACAATGTCTGCATGTAGAAAAAACGTACGTTAATAATGATGAAAATCGATATTGATGATAATAATGACCACGATGACGACGACGACGATGGTGGTGGTGGTGGTGGTGTTGGAGATGATGGTGACGATCATAATGATGATATGATGATGATGGTGATGATGATGATGATGATGATGATGATGATGATGATGATGATGATGATGATGATGATGACGATGATACTGATGATGACGATGATGATGATGATGACGACGACGATGACGACGACGACGATGATGATGATGATAATGATGATGGTTGTGGTTGTGGTGGTGGTGGTGGTGGTGGTGGTGTTGATAATGATGACGACGACGATGATAATGATAATGATAAGATGATGGGATGATGATGATGGTGATGATAATGGTGGTGGTGGTAGTGGTGGTGGTGTAGGTGAAGATGTTGATATTGATGACGATAATGGTCATAATGATAATGATAATGATAATAATGGGACGATGAGATGATGATGATGATGATGATGATAATGATGATTATGATGATGATGATGATGAGGTAGTGGTGGTGGTGGTAGTAGTGGTAGTGGTGTAGGTGAAGATGTTGATATTGATGACGATAATGGTCATAATGATAATGATAATGATAATAATGGGACGATGAGATGATGATGATGATGATGATGATAATGATGATTATGATGATGATGATGATGAGGTAGTGGTGGTGGTGGTAGTAGTGGTAGTGGTGTAGGTGAAGATGTTGATGATGATGATGATGATGATGATGATGATGATGATGAAGGTGATGATGATGATGATGATGATGATGATGGTGGTGGTAATGGTGGTGGTGGTGGTAATGATGGTGGTGGTGGTGGTGGTGGTGGTGGTGGTGGTGGTGGTGATGGTGACGAACAGAATTATGATGATAATGACGATGATGGTTAGGATAATGATCTTAAGGTTCTCTTCAAAATTGATAAGGCAATTGATATAATTCAGAAGGGAATTATAAATGAATGCATTTTCATAAAAAGTTGGGCAAAGTACTAGTGGGAGAACACTAGTTATGTTAGTCCCTAAATTAACAATCACCCAGTTGCAAGTTGCATATAAAAAATCACGGGACTTAGAAGACGATATTGTGATTTGTAGCTGTTCGATATGATTGTCTTTTTGTGATAAATTGCGTGTGAAAAAATACATCGCTTGATATTTGTAACGATTAATCTCTGAAAACATTTAGCGTGAAACCCTCAGAAAAGGGTGAATTTTTAATAATCTTAAAATAGAAATGAATTTCATATGTCGTGGGTTGATCACCTCAGTGACAAGCTGAGTGGTCACTGAGGTCACCACAAAAGAAGAACAAAATTTGCTGTCTTTCATTCTAAATTTATTCTTTTGACGTTTTAAAAATTATCATTTTAAAGAATGAAGTTTTAATTTTTACAGCACTTGGAAAAGACAAGGAACTCTTCGTTATAACAGGACAACAGTGACTTACAGTTGTGTTTTTTTTTTTTTTGGCACTTGTTTCGACTTTTCTTTTTTCCTGTTGTTCTTATTCTCTCCTTTCTATAATGTCATCTACTTTTTACATAGGAGGTTATTCTTTTTCTCTTGACCCTCTATCTACAATCAAGCTAGCCTTATGATAGGGGCCTCTGGTATTTTCCATGTGTAGCCCATGTAAATATTGTATACCAAATGATTAAATATTAGTTGAAATAACAATAATATTTGTAAACATAAGAATATACTAAAACATTGTGATGTGATGTTTTTATTTGGCAAAATTATACAGAAGATATCAAAATGAAACAAATCAATTCACTTCAACTTACACTACAATCCTGGCAGTGAATTGATAGAAAATAAATTACAAGTACATGGAAAGTGGCGCTATAATTGTCATATTTCTCATTGTATTTCTCTCGTATTATTTCTTCTGGGATTCTGAGTGCGACGACATAATAGTATTTTATAACGCTGGTAAAGAAACAATATGAACGTTCAAATAAGCCTTATCAAGTTGAATTCAATTTATCCATTTAACAAAATGTTCTGTCTATTGCATGACCAACACGTATAAAGTATGTAATGATATAAATCTGCTCGCCCTCTGCTATTATATATACCGTATATCTAAACGTGTATATTATCGGAGATAAGTGTGTGTGCATATATATATATGTGTGTGTGTGTGTGTGTGTGTGTGTGTGTGTGTGTGTGTGTGTGTGTGTGTGTGTGTGTGTGTGTGTGTGTGTGTGTGTGTGTGTGTGTGTGTGTGTGTGTGTGTGTGTGTGTGTGTGTGTGTGTGTGTGTGTGTGTGTGTGTGTGTGTGTGTGTGTATGTGTGTGTGTTGGGGGCCATACCCTACTCTCCTGGGATTTACACCTCATGTGATATGGAATGGAATCCGCCATTTAATATCAAGCCTTTATTCAGGCGCCACATAAAGCTGTAATGAAGACTTCCACATGTCCTTATAGTTTCTTCAACCACTTCACTATTATTACGCATCTCTTCACTCCACACAGTTAGGGACATTGGGAAGCGTATCCATTTCCGTAGCAAAATAGTAGATATCCTTGCTTGATCGTAGTGTTGGTATATTCCTTAAGTTTGTATCCTCGTCTGTTTGCCGTTGTATTTCAACACCTATCCTAAGGTCAGTGTCTGTATTGGTACAAAACTGAAGAAATTCCTTTGTAGTAGTTTGGCATCGCTGATGCAATACCAAAACTACCCGTTTAACTATTTACATACCACATTAATCAGTATGGAAAAAGAAGATCTACGCTGTTCTCTAAACGTATGTTATGTTGTTTTATTTGATGTGTCGGTGTAAATATGACAGAGTAACAAACATTGCAAAATACAATTTAATGCAACTTTATTAAAGCGGCTAATGCATAGTTTCTTAAAGGCATTAGTTAACAATGTTCCCAGTTTAAAGAATCTAGGCTATATGATGGTCCATACTATATGGTCTTTTGTCTCTGGTTTAAAAAAAAATAAATAAAAGGAAGCCCTGAAAAATTGCAGTTCAAAACAATCATTTCGTGCTTTTAAAAAGTGAAAATCAATGTGCGACTATTCCTGTTTTCCCGCACACTGCTGTACTTTTATTCAAAGGACAATAGAATACAATTATGCCGATATCTATCTGCAAATATTTCCAAGTGACATTCCAACTGTATGAAAATTTTAGTTTTAGGGTATTTACCGTATTTGTTTATTCAAACACTATTATGGACTAGTTAAAATATCGGAATTTGACTCCTTTTTTAATGGGGCTTCCACAATGTATGGCATACAGAACTTTGGGTATTGAGAATATCGTATTTCATAAAAGATGCCTGTGTGTGCGTTCTTGTTGTTGCGTATCTGACCTATATTGGGGGAAATAATTCACAAGAAACGTTTCAAATATCGTGTTAATCATTTCAACAGCGTTTCAATCGCAATCATGCATTGCATTCTAGATTAAGTAAAAGGTATCACCTATAAAAGATAAATCATTAACAAATATATGAAATGGAATAGTCCGACAGTATTGTTTTCAATGATTACGTCATGGTTACAAGCGATACTTTTAGTGACTCGATGGGAGCAATCCATGTGGGGTCTATGGGACGTAATAGGAGGGGGCTACACCCACGCGTCATTCGCCCACACCGGTCCGAGCCAAATCGACTCTGTCGGCACTAACACCTACACGCAGAGCCTAGGCCAATCCTGACGAAAAGCAGGCGTCTTTGCCCCCCTTGTGATGATACGTGATACCGTCATTTTAACACATATTATTCATGAAATTGAATTATTAAGGTGTAGTCTTACTTTTATGAGTTAAAGGAACTGACGAATTTCTTTTTGTCTTCATTCCGCGATGTTTCATCTCAACGAGGGGAGCGGTGATTTGGGACAGCGGATTTGTGTTTCAGAATCATTTAAATCATGCAGATTATGACTGTCCTTGATTAGATTAGATTTTATCGACAAGCGTTATTGGCAAGCGTTGTTAGAAAACAAAACTTAACGAATCAAATAAAAATAACAATTTTCAAGAAAATGACGTAAATATTTTGAAAGTTTATCAAGATTCTCAAACTGCCGAGGGAGTCGTATTGGCACCAATATTGTCAAAGTGTTTTCGATTCATATTACAGCAATTATACTATTAAATTGATTCGCAATAAGCGTTAAACACCCTTTCCTTCAAATGACTAGGGTGTGTCAAATAATATGTAGGCCTATTGAGTATGAAAACAAAATACTGAAATATGTCCGTCTACATCGAGTTGTCTGTAAATTAGTTGACAGAGATGTACCCAGATGTACTTCTTTCAAAACCCTTTTGACCTTTTTTGTACTTTTGTGTTCTAAATTTGTTTCTTTTCCTTTCTTTTCTGTAATTTTTCTTCCATTCTCTTTTCGTTTCCAATCTTTTCTATTCTCTTCTTGTTTCTTTTTTTTCTTTTATTATTTTCTTTTCTCCTTTAATTTCTCTTT
>JZLH01S0283314.1:19993-36649 GCA_001188425.1 Eucidaris tribuloides
AAATTCCTGACATTCATTGTAATCACAGGGCCATTTCCTTTAACTAAATGTTCAAAGGAATGTACAGCAAGCATAATAGAATTGTAAGTGTCAGCGCAACTCAATTGACGGTTGTCAGGATTTATTGAAATCCCAACTCGTTAGCTCATTTATTGTTGTTTTGTAATATAGACACAGAAGAAGAGCATTTCGTCAATACAGGCGTTGCTCTTGTCTTCCCAGTGGATGGGCACTGAAGCAGAAAGAGCGCCACAGCCATCAACACTGGACGAAGCACGCAAGAGTTTCCATTGCGACGTACGAGAAGGTATGACACCAAGCTGAAATAATGTCAGTCGGGTAATATCACATAAAAATATTTTTTTTGAAATAAAGAGTTTTTCTCTCCCCTCTCTTCTGTTATTTTGACTCCGCCATGACAATTTTAATAGAAAAGTATTTTTATAATATCTTGAGAAAAAAAATTATTGAATTCTGAAAATTCTGTGTTAGTCACAGAGCCATTTCGCTTCACTAAATGTTCAGAATGTAAGAAGCAATTTAGAAATTATAAAAGTATCACTGCATTCATCAGGGTTAATCAATCAGTGTTATTTGAAAATCCAAACTCGTCACTCATTTTTTGTTTTTAATATAGACACCAAGAAGATCAATTCTGGCTACTACAGCGTTGCTTCTGTCTCACCGATGTGAAGATGTACAGAGGCAAAGAGATCCACAGCCATCAACACTGGACGAAACATCCAAGAGTTCATTCGACGTAACGAAAAGGTATGACACAAGTTTTGCAAATAATGTTCAGTAAATAGCATATCAGCTAATGTGAACAAGGATTGTTTTGTTTTTCTCTATGTTTCAGGATAGTTTATTTCTATGAATAACTGTTGACTATGATTTTAATAATCATAAATTACTCAGAGTACAACATCATCTTTGATGGCATCCTGTAAAATACATTCAAACATACAAAAGTGCAATCTAAAGGAGCATGAAGCACAATTGATTCCATAGCATGTAAGTTGCCTCATCATCTTTTGTCAGTTAAAATGGAAGTATGTTTCAGCACATTTTAGATTTTTTTCTTGAATTTTCGAAAATCCTGGCTATGCTCCCCTCCACCCCCCGACGCCCAAAAAAAATTGCACAAGCTCAATTCTTTAGATGAATCATCTGTAAATCATTGAGGCGACTACATTCTTCCAAATATGCGGTATGTAACCTTGTCCAAACCCGACAGACTATTATCATTATAACAAATTATCACACATAAGATGCATGTCAGATGTGTTTTTTGTTGCATGTGTCCTGAGAGGTAGGGATGTATGTAACCATGTCTAATTGTTAATGAAAGAGGATGTTATCTTAGGAAAATGTGAACTGGAGATTTTAGGAGTGAGCTAGCAAGTTTAATAAAAAAATATTAAATACTTCAACACAAGGATTGTCAGACATATGCAAGTAAGATTCTGCGCCGAATTCACCCTCCCGCCCCCCCCTTTAGGGAATTAGACAAGATGTTTGCCTTAATTATGGCAATTTGATAAAAAAAATTTATTGAATAAGCAAAATGTAATATTATATTCTCATTGAGACAAACATATGTGTAGTGGCTGAATTATAAACGTTTATTTCTGTTTGCCAATTGTAATTCAAAGATGATACTATTAAGATTGGTCAGTTTGCATGAAAGTCCTCAATAGTCGTTAACAAATCATGAGTTGTTTATGGTATTCTTCTCTCATAGGTTGTGTTTGTTTCATCAGTATCAATATAACATCAGGAAGTACACTGTGTAACTTTTGTCGCTATTGGTTGTTTGTTTATTTTTCTACCAGATTAGGGCACCAACATCCCAACAGCATCTCAGAGAATGAAGATAATCAAATCACATAGTTTGACCTTGTAAAGTCAGAAGAGTCGAAAAAAGAGCCATATTGCTTCGTTGTATTAGACAAGAATGCATATGCAACCTCCTCCTGCAGCCCATTGATATGATGATTTCAAATTGGTTATGTCGTCAGTGAATAGTCATTGCGCCTGGGAGGGCAGTACTTTTGTGACTTTATGCTAGAAAGTTTTTATCAAGCTTAAGAAGGAAGAAAAAACGACAATCTGTTTTAATTGTTACACTGTTCAGAACTGCCTAGCAAGAAATCTTGAATGTTGAATAAAAGGGCAAGCATATTTGGTGGCTTGTAGGTAAGAATTACAATGTGAAATGTTTGCATATAAGTTGTTGATAAGGTGGTAAGTTCGGTTAGGGCACGTATCAAATCGTGTCATATTCACTTTTCGGCAGTGTACATAACGGTTATGACATGACGAAAATTACAAAGCTTCGTGTGGAATGCATTAAGAAATGATAGGGTGTCAATTCAGGTTTCATTATCTTTGTAAATGCATCACAGTGATGTAAGGCGTAAGATAATTTGCCAAAAATCATATTGCAAGTTCTGGTTTCAATTATTTAATACTTACATTTGTGATATTTGTCATACTTATAAACTTTAACACATACTCAGGCCTGCTTGAAAAGTGAAAATAATGGCAGGTTTGCTAAGTTGGCACCTCTTTATCTGAGTATTGATCTTTTTCGCTAATGTAAGTAGATATTTTCTGGCGAAGTACCCTTTGATTTGTATATATAGAATATTCACTACAAAGCATGAGCCTTATCTTTTTTGACGATTTTCAACAGCATCATACACTCTGGCCATTAATTAATTAGCCACCCTATATAACACACATTTGTTTTTGTTAATTAAACGCAAACATTTTCATTTCATAAGAAGATTAATAATGAAGAGAATTATAGGCTTTAAATTCAATCAGCATTTGTAAAGAAAAAAAATAATAAAAATGGTCACTTGACCTCCGGCACTGGATTCGCAGGGTAATGTCTCCAAAGCTTAATTAATATTGGCCCTAGTAGTGTAATTTATTGATGCCCTATATATGTTCGGATTCAAACTGTAATTTACTCTTATGTGTACATATTCCATATCAATTGTTATTTATGTTATTGGTGAATTTCATAAACAGTTATTGTGTAATAAATTTACAAAATGTGTGTTATTAATATGTTTTTTTTTACTCTCACGTTATTTCTATAATGGCTTAAGAGTAACATGTATGTGAATGACTTAGACATTTTGGAGAATAAGAAGCATATTCTGGCAATTATATGGTGTGTGTGTGTGTGTGTGTGCGTGTGTGTGTGTTGTGGGGGGCTTGTGTCTGTGTGCTAATAATTACCTGGGTAGCTGGTTACAGTAAGAATTACTAGGAAAGCGGGGTGATTGGTATTTCAGCCAGGAATTACCTGTAAATGTGAAATCACAGGAATACGGGAATTATTTTACGCAGGAATTCTGGTAATACTTACCGGCGGGCATGGTGAATTTCAAAATTCACCAAAGAAGGGGTAATTTAGACACGAATTGGTGGTTGCTCCCCCGGAACACGAGTTGGTGAATTTATACCCGTTTCTGTTATAGTTTACACGGAGTTTTTGTACAGTGTAATAATAATAATAATAATAATAATAAAAATAATAATAATTTAATGAATAATATAATAATAATATAATAATAATAATAATAATAATAATAATAATAATAATAATATCAATAGTATTATTTACATTACATTTATTACATTTAAAAATACATTATTAAATGACCGTATTAATCTTCTTTTTTTAAACTACGTTTAGGCCTAATATTTCACAAATTTTAACATAAACTAAACATATAAACCAATGTACTTTTTAACATAGCTCACACAAATTCTGGAGAAAACTATGCCAATTTTTTTTTGCAGAAACAAAACAGATCTTTGAAAATCCAAAGGTTTAAACGTATGAATACGTAATTTGTAAACTGAATAGCAATAATGATTTCTGCGTGCAATATTAGTTAGCTATAATGGTTATGGCGAGTAAGATTAAGATTGAGATTAATGCCGTCCAAATGTCATTGCTAATATTATGACATTACTGTCAATCATTAATGCTATGTAGGCCACATTTGACTGCGGTCACCGTACGATAACTTTATCTACGATTTGTCGTACGATTATTAGGGCATCGCAGATGGCTACGGGCTGAGACGTATACCCTATGTGTTAACATTATCTACGAACATCCTGTGATTTCTTGTACGGGTCCCTGAGTTCAAGCAGGTGCAGAGGCTGTACGAAGATCGTACAGCTATCGTACAGAGATCGTGCGATATCAGTGAGGTTGCCCTAAGTCTCGTCAGCCTCTTCACAGATATCGTACGATATCGTACAGAGATCGTACGATAAGTCTACTGCTACGGGCTTACGATTTTTTGAAAATTTGTCAAACTTCGCACTAAACCAAATTGTAGAAGCCAAGATGCCCGTAAGGGAACCCGTGAAATCGTTCGAAATCATACAGTCAAAGCTTGTCATCCTAGGGAGATCGTATGATATGGACGATACGATGAGGTCATCGTAGGCCAAATGTGACTTAGGCAAATGAAAGGTTTGCAGACAGAATAGAAATTGCCGAGCAGAGATGAAAAGTAAACCTTTTTAGCATGACATACCACTTCACCTTTGAACTGTATAAATATAAGAAAGAATTATAGGCCAAGTCCATGCACTTCACTCTTCCAGCCGGGCTTATGAATAATTCATGAGAATTTGCGTTAACATGACTGTTTAAACAAAACTTTGCGGGCCGCCACCTGAATGATAATTACAAACAACCTCAGTTGATATTTTTTTCTTTGTGGCAATTTTATTCTATAATGTGTTTTCCGAAGACGCAAAACTAGTGGACAGAAAGTCGGAATACGACAGGAGAGGTCTCCAAACTATCGATGAAAATAAATCTAGCATCAAAAAATAACAATGATTATCGCAGAAATTTCTGACAAGATTACAAAAACCAATAAATATGCTTCAGTAAAAATTACCGATAGTAGCAGAATGCTAAAAAACAAGAAAAAAAATCTCCCTTGTCCCATGTTAGGAAGCAGCAGAGATATCGCAACCACACCCAGAACATCACCAGTTAGCTATCTCACTGAATGCCCAGTCTCACATTATGTTAATTAGAGTAAAATCGAGATTTCCAAGTGTAACTTACAGTATTTTCAGTAAGTGTCTGCACTTGCAGTTGAATAATCTAACCACAAAATATGACAAAAGGGTGATTATATTTCTGAAATTAAAAGTCAATTTATTTTTAGAGTTTATAATACGTCAAATACGAGCAAACTCGGAGGGGTTGGAATCATGGCTTCGTGGGACAGTCAGTCACTGATGTAGCCCAAGCTGCCGGGTTACAGAATGTCAGGCGTGGTGTCCGGTTCACCGGCTTTGGTTGGTGTGTTTTCTGAATCTTCCTTTTTCTGAGGCACTTTGACAATATAATTATACAAGTTTCATAACTCATAAGAAGATTATCTGGTCAGAAAATCATCTCGAAGTATTTTGAATAAGATAAATGTAATATATCATAATATCAAGCTGATTTGGGTGACGGGAATAACACTGAAACTTTACGCTGCTCTGCGTTTTCATTTTCCAACATCTTTCCTATAGGATTAAGGAAAATGAGACATTGTTATTTTGAAGTAATTTGATTACCATGAAGTTATTTAACGCCTAAAGATCACTGTACATACCCTCATTCTGGAACAGTATTGTCAATAATATATCCTTGATATGTCAATACATGAATATACAGAGTGTTTATAAAAAAAAAGCGGAACCCAAATTCTACCCGCAATATTTATTTAGTATAATTATATTTATTACAGTATGCCATATGAACGGTGAATTCATACTCTTTCATTTGATACCAAATACGTTGTGATAACGTCATGCATGATTAAATGAAACTTACTTTTGGAAGAGTTGTGTAAAAAGTACTTTGTGCACGAGAGTAGAAAGTAATTGTTAAATGCAATGCAAAGAATGAAACGGTAAACAACAAGTCAAGTGAAATTTCATGATGTTTCTGTATTCATAGTTTGACATTTATTCATCTTTGAAAAGTGTTGAGTGTCCATAATCATCCCCCAATGTCCTTCCACATGACCCCCATGTCTGTCCAAATAGGTTTGTGCTCGTGTCACTATGGCTCTCATAACCGTAAGATGACAAGACAAAAGAACAAACGGGGAGTGCTGATGAATAGATCTAAATCTTGTGCGCAAAGCAGTTTTAACATTGCTTATTTAAAGATTGTGTCAGGGATGTGCAAGTCCGTTACTTCCCTTCATTATCAATACCAAACGGGTAGTTTAGTACTTACAAATGGTGTGTTGAAAAGTTTTGAGATCCTTACGTCATGAATTTGTTGTTTGATGAGAAAAACTAATAACGTACAGTACCAGAATGTTGTTCTTCCGTGATTTCAATTTTGCTCTAAACTGCGAATCGCAGTTATTGTATCGTCGCAAGACCAGCGGAGCGCACATGATTGTTAAACGGCTATACCTCCACACGACCTTCTGGCTAACGGCTGATCGGACAATTTTGAAGCGGCACGTGCACGTTTTGACGTCGCAAGATTTTTGAAAATGCTTCTGAGTAATTTGAAAAAAGGCTGAAGTTTAACGTCCATGATTCACCAAAAACTCAAATTTACCCAAAGTCTCTATGGAGAGGTATTTATTTATATTAATCTCTTCACATGGATATAATTTCAGCTGATTTCATTCATTGGATGTTTTTGACGTGAAAATGAATGACACAATCTTAAGATGTTGAATATTCGATAACGGCAAGGCTTAGTTATTACAAATATGGTATCAAAAATAATGAAAGCAGTGATAAATCATCATGCCACGACATATACAATAAACATAATTATTTCAAGGGTGTAGCTGGGGGTGCACTAGGTGCACGTGCACCCCCCCCCCCCCCCCCCGCAGAGCCATGGAGTTCCGCCCCTGGCAAGCAAAACGAAATTTGTACCACTTTTTCTGCTTTCAACGCCTGGAATTTACTCACTTTAGTTCCACCTCCCCAAGATGTGCACCTCCCCGTGCCCAAACCAGCCTACGCCCTTGATTATGTATTCCTGGTCGAAGTTGGGTTCAGTTTTTTTTTCAAAACACTCTGTATATAATTACAAATTCAAACAAAGATTGCCGCAAAAATTCTGCAAGACTACACAGTGACGGTTTAAGTGATTGTTCTTACTTGTCCTTCCAGTTGGCGAAGACGATGATGAAGATGATGATGAGGGCAGCTATTGACAAAATGACGATCACGACGATGATGATGATGCTGTGGTTCGGGCCTAAAAGAAAATCGATATTAGAGGAGGATTTTATTTTTTAATGTCCGGATATAAAATATACAAAATCACAATGTCGAAGGTTCACAGTTCAGTCGAGATGAAATAGCGACGTCTTTTGAACATAGTGAGAAAATGAGCATAAACATGACCCGCCACCACGGCAACCCAAAAGTAAGGAAAGTGCCAAATATCGAAATTATGATTTATATAAAGTAAGAAAGTGAAATGTCCTCAAGAATCAAAAGTTGTGTGACCTTAACGCGTTCAAAAGTTTTAATACATATATTTTCAACCTACCTAGTTTTCTTTCTATGCTTGGGTTTCATAAGATGTGCGAATTTATCAGGGTATCTTAATGACAGGTCACAAAATTCCACAATATATATAATGTAAATGGCCTTGGTTTGTATAATCATGGTTTTTCTCTATGTATACAGTTTGAAAGTTCAGCCATTGCATCAATACATAATTTATCAATATTCCCATTACTTTAAGACTAATTATCATGATAAAAAAATGTTTTCTTTAGTTGAATTGCGAATCTACGGTAGATCGTAAAAAAAAAACGGGCGAGGGGGTGACACTTTAAGTTTTTAATGTATTATTCGCGTGTTTTTACCATTATTCTCTTTTTGAAGATTCCATGACATTTGCTCCGGTGACGAAAATTTCATGCACAAACCCTGACCTCAAACCGAATACTAATCCAAAGACTATAATCCTAACAGTATTCTGAGTTAGAAACCCGATCCAATGACAACCCCATCCCCTACTCTTTGTTTTCTGAGTTATTGTTACTGGAGCAACCATGTATTACCATGGTTTACCATGGTAAATCGGGCTAATTTACCATAGTACCATGTAAAACCACGGTTTTACCATAGTTTTACCATGGCATTACCATCGTATTGCAATGGTAATACCATCTGGTAAAAACCATGGTTTTACCATTGTAGTACCATGGTAAAAACCATGGTTTTACCATTGTAGTACCATGGTTATTCCACGGTAAATAATTTACCATGGTACCAAGGTATAGTTTACCAGAGATTTACCGTAGTATTTCCATGGTAAAACCATGGTTTATTTTTATATTATACCTTCAAGATGAGTTTTAGTTTCTTTTTTCTTTCTTCCTCTCTTTCTTTCTTTCTTTAATATATTTTCATTCCTTTGAAGTGTTTCTAATGACGTACCTTCATGATGATGATCAGTTTCAGATGTGACATTGGAGGTGGGTACCCCACTGGGTGTGACGTAATCGGGCGGAACATAAAAGTGACATAATACTACTTCGTCACCCCTGACGTCACACACTAACTGACGCAGGTCGGCCGCTACCTGGAAGGCGAAGGCTTGATTTAGTCCAACACCGTACAATACGGCAGAGTACTCAGTACCGATGTTTGCGTTTTGTCGAAGTCCAAGTGTGTGTTGTCCCACTGCAATAGTTTTATTTAAAACACAGTAAGTCCCGTGTACAGTAGATGAATTTTCAACGTTGAAATGAACACTGTATTGCCATTCATTTAATTTCTTATAATCTAGTAAAATATCTCCTCTGTGTTCACATCGCGTTGTGATGATCAAAAAGTTCGTTAGGTTTTTTAGAGCGGGAAAATTAACAGTGGTGTTGGTATATTGTTCGACTGGAGGGACGGTAGTCATAGCCGCGTAGTCCAGCCGTCGTCTGCTATCGGTGAAAAACTGTGTGACCATGACTGGTTTATCGGCGCGTAATGTCATCGGTCTTCCGGCGGTAATGTCAATATCCAGCACATCAATGGTAGTAGACATATGCCACGATTCATGTTCTTTCCCTGAAGGTGTAAACGCGGTGACACCTGTGTTATTGAATGCCGAAACAACGCGCAACTTCACAGTGGAGGGGCCGCCTGCCTGCGGCACGACGATAAACGCCTGTCCCCAGACGGCTAATGGTGGTAATTGCTCCATGAGGTTGGTGCAATAATCAGCGGAAGATGTGGATGTAGTGGGTCCGCAGTAACGACCATTCGTTACAGACAGGGTTTCGGTTCCAGATAACTGCAACCCGCTTAAATCCTCGACTGATACGATCCTGGCAATACTTTTACTAGGCACTCTTATCGTCTGCGGCAACACGCTAGTTTCATCATTGACAGAGACAGTCATGTTGGAAATTTCGTGGTGAAAGGCAACTTCGTTTGACTCCCCCTCTGAGAATAGCACAATCTCCGACGTGTATTTTGACGCACCTGGATAAAGCACGCCCCCATAGTTCTTACCCAAGGCATCATACGGTAAGGCACGATACCCGCCGAGGACGAGGTCGTTTCTCCTCGGCGTTACCCATAAGGCCACGTCATCGTCTGCGTCGATTTGAATAGCGACGCCATCTTTGTTGAAGGGGTGATTGATTGATCCTCCCAGATCGATAGTGACGTTTGTAATGTCGCCTGGTCGAATCGTGACTTGTGGTCCTATCCACGTCTTGTCCGCCTTCGTAACATTTACATTAACCGTTTCCCTACAAAATGAAACGAACAAAAGTAGATTAGCAAGCAAAAACATCACTATACCACTACCAAATAATATACAAAAGGTGGTCTCTTTTTTATACTTATTCTGGTGAACAGGTGAAAGAAACGTTAATTAAGCAATCTTCACACTTCTTTGTATTGTGATCATGCATTCGGCTCGAATGTCGGGAAGGGCATTTTGGTTCAATTTTAGTAAATTGTGATCTCATATCGATACTTGAGAAGTTAAAGTTCTCTCTTTCGATACACCTATTCGAAACTTTGACCATTCATCTACGTTCCTGAATACTTATAATGCCTGACACTAAATTTATTCAGCTTCTGGGAGGTAGTCACACGTGAGAAATGCTAACATCAAAAGTAATTTGCTTGCAGTCAATTGTGCATTGATAATTTTGTAACGATACCCTTAAGTCTGGAAACGCCAGCAGATAGACAGACGGTTCATTGTTTTGTAATAGCTTGTGGATTGAGATTAATTAACTAGGAGCTAGGGATTGCTATAGGTAATTACGAAAGCTACGTTTTGGTGCAATTATTGAATGAAAAAAGATAATAAGTATGGTCCTTGTGAACGGGCATACAAGGCAGAGTTGATCGAACGTGTACACTAATTAAGTTCGAGAACACAGAACTGTCTATATCGCCTGTCGCCGGATATTAAAACAGATGATTTTCAAATCAAACGCTCCGCTGCGGCACACATCAATCAAGATACAATGCCGTTACTATAGTAACACGTTGTATGTATTCATGTATGAGTGCGTACGTATGAATGTTACTGCGTGCCTGTGTGTGTCTGTGTATGTTGGCTATGTGTGTCTGTTTCTTACTGATAATGACCCCTGACCACGTCTACCATTCAAAAGGACATGATGATTTGTTTAAACCTAAAAAGCCCAAGCTATTTTTGGCTCTCCGTGGCCCGAAGGGGGGGGGGGGGCGACATTGTGCCCCCTTCTCTAAAATCTTTATTTTTTGACCAGTCACTCTCAAATTTGGCACATATGCAAAGCAACCCAAACTCTACAAAACGCAACCATCAAAATTTCTCAAGGTCACCACATGGGGCGCTATTCACCATAATATAATGAAATACATAGAAAATATGGATTTTGTTGAATATGTCTAAGTTTTCATCTTTAATATCTCTTGTATACCCTCACAAGTGATTAATTTGTCTATAAATATACAAGATCACATATTTTCAGATAGAAAATAAGTATTTTGAGTAAACGTTGACTGTTTGGGGCTCATATTTTATGTTACAATAGGGCCTACATATAGTGGGAATGTAATGCATATATGCACAAATTACTATGCACTTTAGGTTGCACTAAAAAGTAAAAATAAAATGAATTAATGCATTTTTTAATCATTCTGGTACACTTTTTTGATGGAATTGCACTTTGATACATCAAATCTTGTAATCTGATAATTTAAAATTCAAAATAAAGAAAAAAAAGCAAGAAAATGAATTTTCAATTTTTCTTATTGTTTTTATTGTTTTGGCGCCATTTTACCCTTCAAAAATAAAAAACAAAAGAAATATTTTGAATATGTTTCGAAATAGATGAAACATACGTTTCAAGTCATATTTGAGTCAATAGATACGAAAAACAAGAGGTAGTAAACTCTCTATGTATAAAAAAGAAGAAAACACCAAAAATGACACACATGACCTTCAAACTGTGGTTGCCATGGCAACACGATTTCACGGGTAACCCTAAACTATACACCAAAATTGTTGCACATAAATTTTAGGAAAAGTCACAAGTTTGATCAAAATTTCGACAAAAATTGTGGACGGGCGAAAAAATAAATTGGTATGGGGGGCACATTGTGCCCCCCCCCCCCTTAGGCCTTTTAGGGTTAAAGCAGCAGGCCCAATGAAAATTAATATTCACTGCCATTTTTCATTGTAGAGAATATGCCTGTTTTCTGTTGTTTCCCCCAAGTAGTATGCGCAGTACACACATTTCAAGGTCCAGTCCACTATGAATAATGGATATCAACCGTAAACTAATGCAGAATATCAATTTACCTAACGATCTTTTGCAAACGACCACCCAACTCCCAGATTCAGGGTCATTATCCGACGAAGCTTGAAGCGTCATCAACATCGCAATTAGTGGTTTTACGAGTTCAAAGACCCAACCTAACTGTAAACATCTAATTACGAAATTATGAACTTTCGAATCATACTAAGAACGTCTTTCAGATTATAACCATGCAGCTAACTCCATTTTAATCCATATACCGACGTTCTTAGACCAATATGCCATCGGATTTTTTTTTTAAACATCAAGATTATCAACTCTTGCTTTAAGCTACAGCGTGGATATCAAAAACAGGGAATCTCGTTTGCATCCCCCTCCCTGCAGTTCAGCACAAAAACACAATGCCCTTAGGCTATTGATGAAGGAAATGTCTGTGAAATTTGATGATCAGTAATTACCTAGAATTTGAAAAATGCACAAAAACAATGACGGTTTAAGTCTAAGTTCTATGCTGGGAATTTTTGTCTCTACGAGATAATAATTCAAATCAAAGTTTGTAACGGTCACTATAATTCCACTTAAACTGAGTTTCCAGCTCCATAATTTGCTTAAGGTTCCCAGATGGCATATTTTCTTCTACATGTATATGCTAGTGTATTTACACAATGCTAATTTTTAGACATGCAAAAGAGACGCTTGGCCTTCAAGGTCTTTAAAATCATGTTTTTGACGCACAGTCAAAACTCATCACGTGGTAAAGTGATTTATTATAACTGGACCAATAATGTTCTTCTCTCTCAGTAGCTACTTTGTTTGTTTGTTTTTTCATTAAAATGTACATTTTCCCCTGAAATATCTTTGGTGACCACGTGCTCATTTAAAGGGCAGTGACATGATTGGGAGAACCACACTGGTTGAAAGATATACCAAAGATACACCACCTGGAGTGTATCTCCTGGCTGGTAGGATTTGTCTTGAATTTGTTAACTCAAAGCCGAATCAAGCATGAACATATCAAGAATTCATTTCTTTCGAGCCCCGAGAAATATAAATCCCATACGAAGTTACACAACAAATTTGTACGTCACAAGGCATACTGATGGAAGTACTTTTAAAATGAGTCAACTTTTGACAAAATTTTCATTGTGAAATCCTTCCATAGTTTACTTGATTCTAGAATAGTTTTACTTCATGTTGAAGACTTTATGTCATTTACCTTTAAGGTTGAAGTTCACTATAGTTACAGCTTTGTAGATAAATAATAAATTCAAATGTAAATAGTGGCATGTTTGTGTAACTGGGATTAATCTGGTTTCAAGTGATAATTTCAGGCACCTTTGGATTACAGGAGTCATCATGATAACAGCACGATCGTAGAAATCAGTAAAATGGCCAAGTAATATTTCCGGACTCGCAAATGACGGTCAATTTGTCTCCACCACTATACATCTGATTGCTTCGTTTCATTTTAATGGGTTGCTATGGCGATGCACCATAAAGTCGTTTGCTATTCCTGATATTAATCAAAGCCGTATTTTTACGGCCCAAAATGTGACATTTCGCGTTTGACTGTTATGGTCCAATACCATTTGTGTGAGCGTTTCTCTCTTTCCGTCTTTCTTTCTTTTTAAACCCATGAACAATATTGTACATAGTGCCGGAATATTCATAAAACGCTACGTACTCTGCTCTGCAGTGTTCCATATTCTAAAGAACGCGTGCAGCGGACCAGAAAGAGTGTTTAATTAACATTTGAACCATCATTTTCCAGAGTTTTTAAATTTTAAATTTCATCCTCTTCGGTGCAAAAAATGGTTATGAAATCAGTAAACTGTTAATCACATTACACCGTAACTAGGCATAATTACCACACTACACATTGACCTGCAATGTCTGCTCATTACGTGGCGGGAAAATATATCAGGGAACGTAGCTTTTTCAACTGCTGGTTTGTAAAGACAAGTTCTGCATTTCATTTCTTTTTTTTCAGAGTTGGTGGTATACTTCGTATGGCATCAATTTTTTTTTTCATGAAACCGTTTTCGGGGTTTTATCCGTTCTCTGAAAACGGAAATCTCGCAGCTTTCATGTTGTGGTTGAAAATATAATAGCCGGGGAACAGGTAACGGACGGACACACACACACACACACACACACACACACACACACACACACACACACACACACACACACACACACACACACACACACACACACACACACACACACACACACACACACACACACACACACACACACACACACACGGACAGACAACCCGAAAACACCATTACAAGTGATGTAAAGGGTTTGGTCATGCCATACCTGCTTCGAGATGATAAATACATGATGTGTTGGGATCGTATTGATCGGTCAGTTTCCGTCGGAAGAACGACGTAAAACCGACGTCCGAAAAACTCGCCATTTCTGTTGGGATCTGAAATCAACACACACACAAACGAAATCAAGAATTCAACGTATAGAATAAAACAAGTAATGATTATAATACATCAATTTTCTCTTTTTCTTCCTGATACAAAAAAAAACTTAGTCAAAATATTCCAGTGAATTGGGAGTATCAAATCAGGATTTTTTTAATTTTATGAATTGTGTGACAACTGTTATTTAATCTGATATAAAAAAAAGAAAATGGCGTGATCCAAATTTACTTGATTATGATATCAATAATACAACAAGCATCGTTAAACTCATGACGAATGATTGTGACATATTAGCGAAAACCGCAAAATACTCGGAAAAAGAAAATGTAAAATTGCTTCGTGCGGGCAATACCCTTCGTTACCCGGGCGTAATAATTTCCTACTTAGCGTACCGCAGAAATCTACAGTGTGCCAAGGTCATTGTCAAGCTGGGTTCACTGACTTTAAAGGCAGGGAATCTCATTTTCACCCCTCACTGTAGTACAGCAAAAAGTCATTCACGCCATTAAATCATAGATGAAGGATATGTCTGTGATATCTGAGGATCAGAGATGCTGTGGCGAGATTGGCAAGGCATGTGCCTGATAGTCTAGAGGTCTCGAGTTCGAGCCCAACACCCGCCCGGCATTAAAGGTAAATGACATGATTGGGGTAGTCCTCAACTTGGGCTGAAACTACTCTAGAATCAAGTAAACTATGCAAGGATTCTCCTGTGAAAATCTTATAGTCAAACGTTGACTCATTCTAAAATCAACAATGTCAACGTCACTCGTAGCACGGAAACCTGCTGTGTGGCTCTCTATGGGGATTATTTTTATCGTACCCGGCAAAAAATAAGACACTCCTATGTTTATGCTTGATTCTCCTTAAGTAAACAAATTACAGACAAATCCTCCTTGGTGGGAGATCCACTCCTGCTAGTGCATAGTTGGTGTATATTTCAACTCATTTGGTTCTTGAGGCATTTTCAAGTGTTCCCAATCATGTCACTAACCTTTAATGTCCTTCAGCAAGACATTTTAATCTGCTTTGCTGCTCTCCACCCAGGAGTATAAGTGGGTACCTGATAGGGTGAGAATGACTTGGTTTGTCTGGCTTGATGCGCCTTCTTGCGACAGCTCAGCTAGGAATACTCCCCAGGGAGTGGAAATGGTACACATCTGTGTGCAGGTTAGTACTGTATCCCAGTGACCAGGGTAATAATATCCAAGCGCATTGAGACTGAGGAAATCGGTGATTATGCGCTACATAAGAAATGTACTATTATTATCATTATCAGTATTTCCCAAGAATTTGAAACATGTGCAAAACCAGTGGCTGTTTAGATGTTTAGTGAACGTTCTATCAAAGTCTGACGGTCACTATAATTCCACTAAACCTGAGCTTCTAGCTGTTTTGCTAAAGGTTCTGAGATCGTATTTTCTTCTATATGCCAGTGTATTTACACAGTGTTGATTTATAGGCATGCAGAAGAGATACTCTGCATTTAAAGACGTAAAGACCCGTAAAGATACCTACGCAGAGCAGACTTGTCACTTTATGGTAAGGGGGGGGGGGACAAGAATGGAAAAGGGATGCTGGTAAAAGGATGTTAATACCATTGATGGGAGTACTTTAAAGAGCCAACATTTGGAAGAAATATACACTGTAAGATCTAGGGTGTTATAATTAGCAGCCTTCGATATTTTAACAAGACAGCACAGTGAATTTTACATGTACTGGTTTCCAATTTTCGATGATATTTTAACTCTTATACATAGCAAATACAGCTATTCCAACGGATTGGCTGTTATTTATTTTTTATTTGTTGGTATATTCAAACTCTCGAATGTCATTTTATTTATTTATGTATGTATGTATTTATGTATTTATGAATTTATTTATTTATTTATTCATTTACTTATTGATTGATTGATTGATTGATTGATTGATTGATTGATTTATCTATTCATTTATACCAAAACCAGTGTTCTAAAGGTACATTTGTACATAGGCGTAGCGAAGCCGTGTTTGGGTTGTTGTGTTCAGACACTCCCTTATATTCAATGAGGAAAATCATTGTATATCATTGACGCAAAAATGTTTATTCGTGAATGAGGGACTGCGCTTTTCAAACGTGGCCTTCTTCTCGATTGATCGATCGACCACGAAAACACCCGTAACCAGGTAATGAACACTGATTAATACATGAAGTTCACGATTTTACAACATTTCAATCGGCAATTTCATTTTTGCCAGAGGCAAATGAACCCTTGTTTAAACTGTGCTAGTGACGCCCCTGTATGATATTTCTAAGTTTCATTTTATAAGTACATACAGTGACATTCGCTATTAGAAAAAGTGCCCATTTGAGCTTGTCCACTTTCAAAAACTACGTTCTGCCGCACCTGTCGTGAAATGAAGCTAAT
>JZLH01S0283337.1:1907-14808 GCA_001188425.1 Eucidaris tribuloides
TGTAATTTTTGGCCTTGTATCGGAATCGTACAGCTACCACTCCCGTGAGTGACGGGAGTGACCTGGGTCTGGACGAAGCAACACGGGAACTCAGCCCGAGAGCACAGCGCGTACAGCCGCTAACTAGCCGCTGAGCTAGCGAGACGCCCAGTGCTAGAAAGCGGGTTCATAATATGCCTCTAAAAGAACTTTCATGATCTTTGAATTCACTGAAATTAATATGGGAACTTACCTATGAAAGATGGTTCAACGTTCCGTGAGTCAATGGTTATAGCAACCAGTTGCAACGCACAAATTTTGCATTTTTGCTCTATCAATTCACAAGACTCCATCGGTTACTGTGCAATCATAAAGCAAAGCTGCCATCCACGGTAATGGCGGCGATCTCTCCTTGCCGTCACAGCGATTTAATTGAGTCCGCCCTATGGGCTAGGCATATGTAAAACTCTTTCTGATTGGCTACTGGCATAGGGGTCCCGAATAAAAAAAAAGTTGCTTGTTACCCACTGCGGGGTATATATACACTTCCTACCATTTAAGGAACCTTAAACTCACTTCCCCTGTGAATCATCCCTGCCAAGTTTGATCTAAATTCATAGTGCGTTTTAAAGAGGAAGATATTAATGTGAATTACCCCATAGCCACCCCAGATGCTATTCCCCGCTGAGGTCCAAATGGGGCCACGCTGGGAAGATCATTTGTCACCTGTAGAGGTAACTTCCCTAATGATAATTTCTGCCAAGTTTTGGTCGATACAGTGGCATCGACAGGTCGTCGCACCTGGGGATGATTTGCTGTCCAGAAGGGTCATTGAAAATGCATATAAAGACACACGTGCACACACACACACTCACACACACACACCCACACACACACACACACACACACACACACACACACACACACACACACACACACACACACACACACACACACACACACACACACTACACACACAAGCTAACAAACCAGGATCCTATTTGTAGATTAATGTTATCTGGCATTTTCACCAGCGGTAAAAATTCACTCCAATGTCCACAGTCTCGTTTAAGGTCAAATTAGAGTCAAAGTTGATAACCTATTGCAGAGCATCCCGAATGCTAGAATCTATTCTTCCCTGTGATGCTGCGCGTTGATGGTGATGTGATTGAATGGTAGGGTGGGACTCAGGACTAGTAAACCTGACTGCTACGAGTATGATAAGTTGAGGCCGGCTAACGACGTGGCATTTTTGGATGGAAAAAAAGAGTAGCAGGCGTTAGTAAGATGACACGATTTCATATTGCAAGACGGACATGTGGAAAGCCAGATTGTACCACCGGTTCGATCTAAATTAAGAACAAATAGATAAATCGAAGCTAGCCCTTAAGTTTTCAAATTATGGTTGATGAGTTCAAATCGTGTTTTACATGACTTTGCCAGATTTAAGTATAGACAATGTAAGGGAGGTTAATTGCACGATAAAAAAAGACACCCTAATAACAAGGACTTAATAAAAAATATGTGATAAAAATTTAATTAGTCCCCGACTATTGATTCTAACCTGATTAGATCCTTCATCTGAAGGAAGTAATCAATACCTGAAACTGTGTTTTTATACCAAACAATATTGCAACATGGACCGTCCTGTAAATCTGAAAACAATTCCCGTCAATGTTCGGCGGTGTTTTTTCTCATTGTGATTTTTTGATAGATTTTGATATAATTGCAATTATAAGTAATAATTACATGATAAAAGATGACACGGGGCAGCATTAAACATCACGCTTGAACATTTTTTTTTATTCAAATGAGCAGGCGCATGACACACACACACACACACACACACACACACAGACACACACGACACACACACACACACACTCACACACACACACACACACACCATCACACACACACACACACACACACACACACACACACCACACACTCGCACCACACACATACACAAACACGCACGTGCGCAAACACAGATACAGTCACACACGCACAGGCAGATACACGCTACGCCTATATCAGGTATTTTTTTTATAGGGGTGCGTAAGAAGAGAAAACGCACCTTTGATAGTGGGCCGCGGAACTCTTTTTTTTAATGCGGGGGAGGGGCTGCCCGCCCAGGTGGGTGAATTCCAGGGGCTTGCCTTAACATTCCTGCTATAGGGTCCTGGTCGGGGGTCAGGGAGCGGAGCCCCCTGAAGCTCAAGGGTTTCAGCAGTTTCATGAGGTTATTTTCTCTGCTAACACTATTTTTTGTGTAGTGGACAGTCAACAATAATTAAATCCCACTCCATTTTGAAAGCGGGATGCGTGTTAATTTTTGGCACTTCATCCGAAGGTATAGTTTTATATTCTTTAATTTATAGGGCAGGTCATTTAAAATCCTGGTGGTAATTTGTGGGGGGTCAGGGAGCGGAGACCCCAGAGCTTAGTAGTTTTAGGCGTTTTAGACTCTCTGATAACACTCGGTTCGTGAAATGGACATTCAACAATAAGAGCCGCGTACATTTATTTTAAGCAAATTAGCATTAAACGGCTTAGTTCAAATCCATTTTTCCTTGAAAAGTAGGGGGATGATTGTGCTGGCCATTCCTCCCTCAGCCAAAGTGGGGGATGTATCCCGCATCCGCCCAGGATTTACAGCAGTGTCCATTGCAAATGTCCCTTGCTAGACACCACCCCGTTAGGAGCAGAAGACGGTTGTTTGGGGATCAGAAGGGAATAAATGTGACACGTTGACGATGATGATAATGATGATAATAATAATAATAATGATAATAATGATGATAATAGTAATAATAATAATAATAATGATAATAATAATAATAATAATAATAATAATAATAATAACAATAATAAAAATCACTTTAATACCAAACTAAAGTAATAATATGAATAAAAATAATATTTTTTCCGAAAAAACCTCGGGGGTGGGGGATGATTGTACATGTCATCCTCCCCACCTTGTGAGCTTAGGGAATGCATACCTCCCATTCCCCCGTTGTCTACGCCCCTGCTATGATGCATTTTAAGAATTAAAGATGTGAAAAGTTTGACATGGCGCACGATGCACAAGGGACAAAAAATAGTTCACTTGAAACTTTGCTCATTTTAAACGGGCACTGAAGCCTCAAAGCTAGAGAAGTATTTGAGGGAAAAGGGTATTATGGCACTACCAAAAAGGTATACTTTGTACTACAAGAGCACCAAAACCAAATGTTAGAATGGTACATTTTGTCTGAAAGTAACATGAATTGTTCAAGAACACTAAAGCCAATAAGAAGGGCATCTGAAGCCTTCAGTGGTAATCACTGTTTGTCACTTCCAGTTTATTTTCATATCTTACTTTTCAGTTTCATGACCCCAAAAGGCATTTTGTTTCTTTTTTTTGTACATGTACAAGCCATTTATTATAACGAGGTTACTTTTATTCAACTCAAACTAATTTCTTTATAATGCCTTTCTGTGATCTATTTCATGTAATTTATATGACTACAACAATACACTTAAGAATACAACATACTTACTGCACCACATTGACTGCCAAGCAAATAGTCATTTGATGTTCCAAAATTGTTTTTGTTATTAACACACCCATATACAGCATCTAGGAATCTCTCGTTGATATCATTCATCGTATACAGACACAGAGCAGACTCCCCAGGTGAGGCATCTCCTTTAGTGAACACAGCATACAGGATGTCATCGTCAGGATTGATACCCAAGGAGTCAGCTAGCTGTGATCCTGCAGGACCAATATGAGCTGCTTGAATTACATTGTATTTTCCACCCTCATCAGAACAAAAAAGTTCTATCTCTGTGTAGGAGTCTAGATTTTTTTCATTAGAATTTGGGCATAATCGACCCACTTTGGTGCTATTTTTGGTTCTCTGAATCATGTAGTACACATAGTCACCCCAGGTAAAAACTTGCACAAATATGTTGCTAAACTTTGTAGACTTTCCTGTAACCTGCTGTACCTGGGTCAGGTCTGTCAAACGATGCTTCGTTGAAGGGAAATATCCACGACCGTCAATCATCTTTGTATAGCTCACACCTGTAAACAAATACAGAGCAGAATTGTTCATACCATGTGATCCCGACGAAACGATTCCTACTGTGGGTAGATCTGCTGTTGTCACAACCCTTGCATTATCGCCATCTTCATCATATCTGGTTACATTTACTGAGATGTTCGTCAAGCTCCTTAACTCACAGAATCCATCACATCCACCACAAGTGATGAGTCTATCAACAGGTGGTGGAGCTACAACCAGGATCCTATTGTAGTTAATGTTATCTGCATTTTCACCGGTACACACTCCAATGTCCACAGTCTGTTTAAGGGTCAAATTAGAGTCAAGTTGATACAGCCTTTGCAGAGCTCCGATGTAGACATCTCCTGTGATGCTGTTGATGGTGATGTGATTGAATGGTAGGGTGGGATCAGGACTAGTAAATGACGTCACGAGGTATGATAAGAGAGGTGCTCCACGTGCATTTTGGATGGAGAAGAGTAGCAGCGTTAGTAAGATGACACGATTCATATTGCAGACGGACATGTTGAAAGCCAGATGTGACCACCGTTCGATCTAAATTAAGAACAAATAGATAAATCGAAGCTAGCCCTTAATTTTCAAATTATGGTTGATGAAGTTCAAATCGTGTTTTACATTGACTTTGCCAGATTTAAGTAATAGACCAATGTAAGGGAGTAATTGCACGATAAAAAAGACACCCTATAACAAGACTTATAAAAAATATGTATAAAAATATTTAATTAGTCACGACTTATTGATTCTACTGATAGATCCTTCATCTGAAGGTAAGTAATCAATACCTGAAACTGTGTTTTTATACCAAACAATATTGCAACATGGACCGTCCTGTAGAATCTGAAAACAATTCCCGGTCATTTCCGGTGTTTTTATCATTGTGATTTTTTGTATAGATTTTGATTATTGCAATATAAGTAATAATTACATGATAAAATGATGACACGGGCACATTAAACATCACGCTTGCAACATTTTTTTTTATTCAAAGAGCAGCCATCACACACACACACACACACACACACACACACACACACACACACACACACACACACACACACACACACACACACACACACACACACACACACCTCAACACTACTACTACTACTACTACTACTACTACTACTACTACTACTACTACTACTACTACTACTACTACTACTATACATGTACCCTTCCTACTCAAAAGTATTGCAACATACACTATAACGCATACAGTTTTCGTTGGAGGGGTCTTTCTAAAATGATGTCCTAATTATGTTTATGATTGGAAAATAGCGAATTATTTGAAAAGACATCAATGAATATTCATTCTCATTTCTTCTCCAAGGCGGAGACATTATCAAATTGTAAATTGAAAACAAAAATTGAAATTGTAAACGCAAGTTAATTACCTCATGATATTTGTTACTGAATGATTACCGATTGAATTTATTTTATATGTATTCTTTTACAAGGTCATTTTTATTTTAAATTGAAATTACATAAATTAAACAAGATCAATTAAGTAGATCAAATTAAATTAATGTGGATATAAATTTATTCAAATTTGAACATAGTAATTCATGGGGTATTGCAATAGCTTGTGTTTAACATTTCTCCTGTGCAATTTTATGAAATATTAATTTTAATTAAATGGTGATTAATGTGTATTTTAACTTAAAAAATTTAGGTTCGAAACTATTTTCATATGTGTATATATTTAGCTTCCGTTATATTCATTTACTGTTTTTTCTTCGGGGGGGGGGGATCTGGGTTACCCACTCGTATTACTATGCTATTGTGAATTAACACCCCACCCCTATAGGGAGGCGAAAAAATGCAAACTTGATATATACCAGCCCTCTCTGTCGGCTGCGCCGAAGAAGCGCGCCTGCGCATTTGATAATCTCTCCGCCTGGAGAAGAAACGAGAAAGAATATTCATATGAATGTCTTTTCAAATAATTTGTATATTCCTTCCAATCATATAAACGTAATTGAGAATAAGCATCATTTTAAAAAGACCCGCTCAACGTAAAATATATGAGTTACAGTGTATGTTGCAATACTTTTGAGTAGGGCGGGTACATATACACAAGATTCCCAGATCCGATTAGAATAGTTGTATGCAGTATATGAGGTTCATTATCAATTGACCTAATACCTACATAACGGTCATGTAAAATGGCATTTGCCTATAAACTTTGTGTCTATGTTCTACAAGAATTTTTCTACGAACAGATGAGATATTTTCCTACTCTTTACAATTTTCCAGGTAATACACTTCGCAATGGAGAAACAATGTAGAGAAACAAATTTATCCCTAAATTGACCTTTCTATGCAACCACTGAAGAAGTTTAATACCCATCCACAACGATATGAAACAAACACATTTATTGAAAAAGTACTTACAGACTGTGTAACTCGCCTCACTGCGATGTCGAAACAGTAATGGCTGCTCTGTGGATTGTGTGTCGTGTGGAAAATGCTGTGCAACATTCATGATCACACTAGATTAGAATGATAGATCCCAGTGAGGGGTAACCGCTTATTGTATACTTGCCTGCAATTCATTCAACGCTACTCAGGTGTGCAATATACCATGCATTTCAAGGCTTTGTGACTACTTTATTAGGGCACAGTCACACCTTGACGATTTAGCCAACGTATGCCGACGTATTAAAAATTTGGCGAACACGTCGTCATACGTTGACTAAGTTATGGGTAAGTTTTGTGTAAGTTATGTGCACGCTGAAGCACGCTGGGCACACTTCGACGATTTAGCCAGCGTATGCCGACGTATGAAAAATTTTGCGAATACGTTGTCATACGTTGAATAGGTTATGAGTAAGTTTTGTATAAGTTTTGCATTAGTTATGTGTACGCTGAAGCACGCTGGTATACGTCGTAGTACGTCGAGTTTCGTCGAAAAATTTTGTGCAGGCACAAAATTTTTCGACGTTTGCCAGCGTATGATCATACGTCTCGCATACACGGGCCATACGTTGTAGGTAAGTTATGCTGTCGTTTACATACGTCCACACGCGTTATTTGTAAGTTGCTCATAAGTCGAAATACGTCACGATAATGTCTAGGCAGGGTTCATCGATTTTTTTTTCAGCATGACGGAGATGTTGGTAGAGTGGTGTTTGTACAGCGAAGTCTAGTGCGGTTATGATTTGAATCGTGGAGCGTAGCCTTTTTATATTGCATTTATTTATTTATTCATTCATTTATTATTTTCTATTTTTCTATTTATTTATTTATTCATATATTTATTTATTTATTTATTTATTTATCTATTTATTTATTTATTTATTTATTTATTTATTCACAAAATTGCAACTCAAAGCGTTCGAAAGTATGGCAATTACAACCATTGGTATGAGTAAAATACACATAATTTACACCATAATCTTGTATACATATGAATAATTAAAACAGGTGGAAAAATGTGACAGACATAAGAAATGAAAATAGAAATATCAAAAAAGGAAAGTTTCAGCGAAAACACAAAGTTGGAAATAAAGGGGTGTTAAGAAATAAATGTGTAAACAGCGTAAACACAAAAATCTCAGGTATAGATTAATATAGTAAATTAATTTTTAAACAGGTATGACTGAAATCAATGTAAATACAGACAATCTTCGTCAAACTTTAGCATATATAATCTACAGTAAATAATTCTACATTTTTAAACAAATACCTCAAACAGGGATGGTTTCCGGTGAAAAATAAATATGTGGAAATCGCACACACACACACACACACACACACACACACACACACACACACAAACAAACACAGAGAAACACACACATACATAAACATACACACAGAAACACAGAGAGAGAGAAACACACAGAAATACACACATAAACACACACACAGAAACAGAGAGATAGAAACAAAGAAACACACACATACATAAACACACACAGAAACACACACGCATAAACAAACACTCACACAAACACACACAAACAAAACACACACGCAATTATACACACTAACACACAAACACATACAAACAAACACACACTCAAACACACACAAACACACACAAACAAGCAAACATACGCACAAATAATGTGCGAGGAATATTAATAACAAAAAGAACAGGAGAGAAAAGTGGAACAGACAAATTGGATGGAAGGGGAAAAGGAAAAAGGGGAGGGAAAGGGAAAAATAAAAAAGGAGAAAGAGGGGGAATATAATGTGTAGTGACAGGAGCGAGGGGATAAAGAAAAAGGGGAAAAAGAGGAGAATATGATAATATTGCACGTTTTATTGAATATAATGGTGAAATAATGGTGACGTAAATTCAACTTATAAGCACGCATTATTATATTATTTTATATATTAATTATTATTATTACTAATATTATTATTATCATTATTATTATGCACATTTTGGGTACTATCTAAATGCTTGCCAAGACACGTGATCATGTTTAATCATCAAAGTACATTTTATAACGCAATAATTAACAAATGATTTCAATTAAATCAAAATTCAACATTTGAATAACATCATTCTTATTACCGGTTAAACAGAATTGCTTTCGCAAAGAAAATAATGGGGAGCCAACAAAAATGTCAGAAACGAAGAGTTTTGGAGAAAGAGCGGGAGAGGGAGAACGAAAATTTGGGGAAATTGGATAGATACAAAAGAAATATAGGATAGTGAAAGCATGCACAATATTGCAAGCTTATTGTAAATTTTAAAAAAACACCACGGGAATAAAGCCTTATTCTTATATCTATTAGTTTTACATCTAGGAAGACACAGGAGTTTGTTATGCTATTTCTCTGATTATGTGTTGTTTTAACTCTTGGTGGGGGAGAACATTTAGTTTGTGATCGAGTTTTTGTAATTTTATGGCTGGCTACAAGTGATCGTCGGCGATACGCACCACCTATGGGTAAGTTTAGAGTATCGTTGGCAAATAAGTTGTGAACGTCGCAACTACGCAAACAAGATTCGTTGGTATAAGTATGCGAAACGTTCCATATAAGTTATACGTTATGCGTACGTCCAACTCGTTATGAGCACGCTATGTATACGTCCAAAAGTGCAAATCGGAAAAAAAAAATCAAAGTTCAGCGTATGCCAGCGTTTTACCCCAAATTTGATACGTCAGGCATACGTTGGCTAAATCGTCAAGGTTTGACTGTGCCTTACAGGGGTATTGCATAGTACTTCCCTTGCGGAAAATATTGTTATATTCCATGGGAATAATACGCACCCAAGACGGCAAGTCATGTACTCATTGTTCCATTCCGCTGACCCCATGAACATACATCACTCTTTAGAAAAATCAGATATCATTTTTTCACGGTCACGACAAAGAATAAAAATAATCCCTCAGAAAAATATTTTTCTTTACTCTTGCGTACAATATAATAGAACTAGCGAGTTACCATTTATGAATGTAACGCGATGAATTTTGTAAGGTAGAGAGGTAAAAACAAATCCAGACGGGAAGAAAGCATACATTGTGGGTGGTTGAATTCTTGAATTTCTCTTTTGCGTTGGTTCAAGATATTAAGAGCAAACTCAGTGGAAGGGCGGGTACATCCACATGAAAATTTTCTGCAGTAAAGGTCATTGGCCAGAAAGATTGATTTTCTTGGGAACTCTAGTAATCTATTAATCAGTTATTTAATCAATCAATCAATCAATCAATCAATCAATGAATCAATCAATCAATCAATCAATCAATCAATCAATCAATCAATCAATCAGTAAATAAAACTAAACTTCTTTCAAAATACTTAAATTCATTCATCATACAAATCTGTCTCTTGGTCTTATACATGACTGGGTAAATAAAAGTCCAAGTATAGTTTTGGGAATTGGTAAAAAATGAAATTCTTAGCAATCATGTTTTTAGATACACCTATTTGATCTATCAATGTCCTGAAAATTGCTGGTCTGAAACTCTCCAATTTTTGGAGAAATTACTGTAAAATTTAAAATGTGTGTGTGTGTGTGTCGGGGGGGGGGAAGATATTTCCCATAGGTAATATAATACTATAAGCAATTTACCGTGCACTTGATGTTGTCTTCTGATTTCTGGGTGACAATAGAGTGACAATAGAATACTTTGTGAACGACTGACAAAAAGTTGTCTGTTTGACCAAAACTCACTATACTTGGGCTTTAATTTGTCCCTGCCCCTTTACCAACTCTGTATCCTGGTATTGATTAACATTAACGGCCTTCTTGTTTACTTTGTCCCTATAAATCAAAAACAGAAACTTCCATAATTTTATGTCTCCACACGAACGGTGCACACGACATTATGCTTTAAATTTGTACGTCTGCTCGTCTATCGGTGCGTAATACACACAACAAAAAAGTAACTACCCCCTTTTTTTAAACTATCATAACGTTTTAACGAAATGAGTTTTTGCAAAATAATTTGGCAGGATAATTTCCACACTCATTGACCATCTTTTGTGTGAAAATGTAATTGATCCGCAACGCCATGCATGAGTGAGCATGCATTGAAGGCAAAAATGCCACTTTTCCAAAGTCACAAGAGTCACCTCACATGCCAAAATAATTGAAAATAATGACTTTTTTTGCCTTATTCATAAAGTGTGCTCACTCAACCATGACTTGGCTACAAACTCTTATGTTCGTAAAACATGTAAAGATACATTTGCTGAAAAATATTGGATTTAAATTTTCCAGTAAACTTAATGGATTTTTCAATTTCAAAATTGAAGAAGGATAGAAATTTTTCAATTGAGGTCACTGAAGCGTGAAATATGCATAAAGGGCCAGAGGAGGTGTAAGGGGGTCGCACGGTAAATGACTAAGATAAATAGTGCTCAATCATTCACCAGAACCAGAATTTGTCAAAATCCTGCATCACAAATCCCTCAAAATAATCCTTGTGACTTTTGAAAAGTGACATTTTTTCCTTTAATGCATGCTCACTCATGCATGACATGACGGATCAATTACATTTTCACACAGAAGTTAGTCAATTAGTGTAGAAACATCCTTGCCAAATTATTTTGATCAAAACCATTTCTTTAAAAAGTTATAGTGTGTTGAAAAAGGGGGTAGTTACTTTTTTGTTGTGTTTACTTCGCTTCCTGCAATATGTCATGAATGACATGACGGATTTTCGTGAGATTTGGGTGATGTTTATACCACTATAGAAAGATCGATGGACAGATTAAATTATGGCCTAATAAATCAAAGTCAAGTTCATAGGTCACGTTGTGCAATATGCTGTAAACATATTCTGGGGGAATTCCAGATCCCTACAGATAAACTGCACGACTTTCGAATTTCCTTGGTTCTTATTAGTTTTTGCTCTGTCCCTGCATGCTGTGACCTACTAGATAAGCAACTTTTTTTTTTAACTGTTAAACCACTTCTTTGCCTCTTTGGTTTTATCTTGCATTGATATTGAGATGTTCCATGTTTAACTTCCAAATGTCAGAACTGAAATGTATATCAAAAGGTCAAAATCCTTGATTTTTTTCCATTACCAATTTCCCAATCAAACAAAATTCTGATATACATCTATTGCAGGAGCAACTCTATTAATCCCATATTTCAAAATAATTTGTGCAATTGCCCAATTTGACAATTCTAATCCAACCCGTATCTTTATTACAAAAATATCCCTGTTCTTCGCAAGCCTTGGTACAAAGCTTAGAATTTTAATGCATTCCCAAATAGAAAGAAAACTCAATATACTTTGTCTGTGAGATCGTATTTGGTGAAGTTGTACAGTTGGTTCAGTCCTCCTACGAGGATGCACTCCCCACTCAACCCCTATGCAGAGAACACGGAAATGAAAACATACACTGAAAAAAGAAATAACCTTGTGATGCTTCCCAATATTACAGTTTCTATCGATAGCTATTCAGTTCATCAAAGCATATCGACTTGCAAAAAATATTCTTTTGATGGACGGATATACAAAACTGCAGGTGGTATTTATTATGTAAATTTTGTAAAAGAAATTACATTATTTATCATATTCGTGTTCATATAATGAGTCTCTATACATCAAATCACCTTTGAACTCTTTGCTTCTATGGGAAGTCTAGTCTCCAATTGTAGACCCTTTACGCTTTAAGTTTTATCTCTCAAAAAATGTGTTGTTCTAATAGGCAAATTTTAGTAACTTTTTATTCATCGTGACCATTTTCATGTTTGAAAAGAGAAGTTCGCCCTCATTCGAGCTGGAGATTCCAAAATGTCATGTTCTGCTACAATACAGGCAACCAGCCAACAAAATCAACAGTATAAAATCATACCAAACTTTAATCTTCAACATCCTCAGGAACGAAGTGGATGAGGACTAATGCTATACACAGTATAAACGTTAGTTTCATGATATCTGATGTGTGATGTGACGACAGACTGAGACCTGACAAAACAACAGAACTTGAAATGTGTCTAGTGATCAAGGTTGAGAGCACTCAACTTTTCTTTGTGGAAAAATTAATTACATATTTTTTGCATTGTTAGTTTGGGGATTTGGTGCTAAAAATGAAAAAAAAAATTATGGCACCGAACTTTGACCTGCTTTGTCATTTTCTTCCATTTTGTTCTTTATTTTTTTTTTCCATATTTTGCTTTTGGCATGTTTCTTCGCGGTAATCAGAACATATCATACAATGGGAAAGGATTGAAAAGAACAGAGGGCTAACCCAAAATAAAATCAGCGTGAAGACTTCTGATTTTCAGATTCCTCCTTCACGTTCATAAAATTCTGGTAGCTGGTCCAGTCCAAATTCGTTCCTTGCTGAGCATTTCAAATCTCGTATATCCCTACAGGTATAAATCGAGAAAGTACACCGCATCAGCACACTACTCCACACACACA
>JZLH01S0283370.1:16860-35517 GCA_001188425.1 Eucidaris tribuloides
ACACAAGTCACTGTGCGGTCCCGAGGTGGAATCACTATTCGGCGATATTTTTGGCTCGATTTTTAGATTTCGACGATAAATAAGGATAGCGAATCAATGTTGGCCATGACTGAGGTGAGCTCGTGAGCTACCTCTGGCAGTGGAATAATTGTCATGTGGATGCATGTTATAAATCTGTTATTATGAAAATCGGTGCATTTTCCGTGCCGTGTGGTGGCCGAAGATTCGGCGCAGGTCCTACAGGATTAATCGACCGGGTATATTGCGTAAGGGTCCAGAGCTTTCGGCCTTTAGTTATGGGGATAGTACAAACAGGTAAATGCTAATATCGTGCCCAAATTGTCCAGTTAAACCTCTGAAACAACCACAATGCGAATCTGTACTAAGGCTCGGAAGCCTTCGGATCTACCAGGAATTTTCTGATGCACTTGTCTTTTACTGCAGGGCATTAGTCATTGCTACCAAATGTCACAAAGTCTGTGGCACTGAATGCGCGGCAATTAGAATTTTGAAAAAAGAATCTTAACTAAGTAGTTCTCAGTCTAAAACGTAATGAAAATATGGTAACTTCATGTAGTTGTGTATTTCTTTTAGGTTTATTTTACATCTGGAATACCGAAAATTCAATATGACTAGCGGAACGGTTAATTGAATAACCTAAAAGATTGCCTGTCATATATTTATCGCATGTTGATGTGGATAATCCCCTGACATAAAGAAGTAAGCAATTTCGCTGTGACGCAGTGTACAGTGTGCTTGTCATACTTCACAAGCGGGCGAAAAAAGATTAACTTAAAATGATTGTTGTTCCTTTCGCTTCCTTTCTAACGAGTAACAAGACTCTGCATTTAACATTGCCTATAGGATGCATATCACATGTAAATCTACTTATTTTTAATTTCCTTAAAGGTCAAACTTCATCACCAGTAGTCCTGACCTCCCATATATAGGACCTACCAAACGCATTGAGAGCTGGGTGAGCGTGAACTTAATGAACTTTGCACACACACTTCACATACCGCCAATAATAATTCATAAACGGAGCTTTACTTAGTACCTGGTAATCTGGTTGGTAGCCGTGCTATAACACCTATAGAAATGAGTCAAGTAATGTTAGTTATCTACCGTAGTCTAGACTACATTGATATAAAAGGAAGTGAACAAGATTGACATGACAAATTATTTGAGATTGCAATACTGAGAAAGAACTATTAGTGAGGTCACAAGTTATGAAAATCAAGAGCTACCGGCTTTACGTTCTCGACAACCAAGTTATCAGGGTTAAAGTAATTCTAGAGGAGCCTTTCTGACAATAGAATATGAATTGAAAAGTTCATAATTGAAACTTAAATTAACAAAATTTTCTTCTTTTTTGTTTGCAGTTTAGGTTCGATCGACAGGATGTAGATGTTATGTTTGTAACACTCGTATTAAGCTATCTATTATCAGAATTTCAATATTTTTTAGGGCAGGCCACTTCATTGTCTGTAGCAGATCGGCATCGAATCCTGGGGGCTGGGAGGGGGCAGGAGTGGGCGATCGCCCCCCCAATGAAAATATTGGGGTGGCAAACATACGATTTGCCCCTCCAATAATTTTTGAAACTTGAAAAATATAATAATATTGATACAAGAGAAAAAGCAATTGGGAAAGCCACTTATAGAAACCATTAATTTAGCATAAAAATTACAATTCAAGATGCTACAAAATTGTCAAATTCTCGGCTGACTTTGTAGCTGGCACAATTTTCGTAGCTGCACTGAAAATTTTTTGAATTTTTTTCCACTTTGGCCCCCCCCCCCCCAATCCGCGATCGACGCCTGCATGTAAGTAGGGCACATTCTTACATCAGACACAAATGGGAGGGATTGTAAAAAAGGGCCACAAACAAGATTTCCAAGGCCCCATGACAGAGGTAATCACGGCAGTCCATGGACTCGTCGAGCATGGACCTTCGAAGCCTTTCGCCTTCGAGGCCTTTTCGCCCATGTCTACTAACCTAGCAAATAACACAACACCAACAATTGAGAATCACCCATTGTAGCTTAGATCTAATTGTAAATCATTTGTTGGTTGTTTGATTTGGTTTGTATCGAAAGCGGTGCTGCAGCATAGACTGGCGATTCAAACAGAGGAAGATGTGTACTATCGGACTTAAAGGTCCCGTCTCGGTGCCAATGTCGGCGATCGAGGACATCGACTCCAGGAATCCGATGGCCAGATGGCGATTGCCCTGTGCCACAGTTGAAAGGTGGTCAGTATGATGGTAAGTTAACGAGTGCTGATAGGAGCAAGATTTGTTGAGAGTGAATATTGTATTTATTCCTATGAGGGAGAGCAAGTTAAAAGAGCATCTCATGATATTGCAAATATTATTGTTTCATTGCAAGAATAAAGCCATTCACTGTTTACACCTCGGGACTTTAGCCCAATTGGGCTCGATTGCTTATAGAGCACTGTTTGTTTTATTGATGAGACGATGATTTTTCAAGTGGGTTGACTTTGAAGGGTTATAACCCATGTTTTTAAATAAAATTCTTCTATTAATATTTTATTTTTTATTACTTATATAATGGTAAAAATGTGTATTATTGGTAAAGATGCATTAAAGCAAAACACAAACTATCGTTTATCCAGTGTTGACAGAAATTATGTATTCATATTTCTGGGATTCTGTAGAAGCCGTGTCTCTGATGAGTTGCAATGACCCAAGTGGGACTTATGTACAAGCCCGTACGTTTCCCAAGGTAAGTTTTATGGACTTAATCCAAAGTCTGAATTGATATACAAAGCTTTTTATTACTCCACGAAGAGGTGGAACATACTGGCCCCCAAAAGGATTCATTGACCTTTTTGTTTCAGAGATATTGAGCAATACACTCGTACTTGTTAAACACTGTATAGCCCTATTCAGTGCTTTAACAGAGATTATGAAACAAAGGAACATTCTTTATTATTTTTTTTGTGCGTGTTTACGACATGATGCACGTGTCCCTACAGATGTAGGGGACTCGGGCTGATCATGTTAAACCATTTTTTTTTAATTTGAGTAATAGTACAAGTGTAAACTGGTATATAACTCAATTTAAAAAAATGTCAGGGTATGCCTTATGTATTGGGGGGGGTGGAGGGGGCAGGATATTACATGCACGGAGAGAGAAGCGATTTTCAACATAAACTGCAAATGGTAGATGCATTGGAAACCGCGCCTTACGCTGTAGTTCTGACTGATGGTTTCCAAGCGAGACTGTACCAAGTGCTCCAAGTGGTTAGTGCTACGGTGTAAGTATGTGATCGGCACAGGTAACAAATTGGCAGCTACATTTGGTGTTGGTATAGAGATTAATTCATGTCTTATTTATTGTTTAAAATTTCTACTGCAAACAACGATCCTATTAATCGGGGTAGCTTCAAGTAACTACATCATACAAATTTTTTTAATGAATATATTCAAGTTATTGATTTAAATACTTTCCTGCCAGTTAGGCCAAATTTTGCAAAGGATACAGTAAAATTCAGCTGTAAAAATTTATCAATACCAGATTAATTATTTATACTTTAATCCTTCCTTATCCTGCTGCACAAGCAGTACCATAGATAATAGATAATCATGATTAAGTATGCATGAATGAGGTTTAATATCGCTTTCAAGCACAGAAAAAAAAAAAAAAAAATGTGCACATTGTATTAAGATTCTGGGGTTGAACCAATAAAAATGTGACATATGAATCAGCCACAATGTTGCTCTTAGATTATTACGATTATGATGTTGTAATACTGATATGTAGTTTTCCTCAGAAATGAAGATATGTTACTTTATGTGTTAGATTCATTGGTTATGAATATGAATTAGTATTACTTAAATCGGATAATTAGTTTAATTTAATAGTAAAAACATGTTAATGTACATGAAGTAATAGTTTTGCTTTTTGAGAAGATGATGATGTGAAGCTTCAAATTTATTCTGAACATTTTAAAGCAAATATTTCTTATTCATAAAGCTTCGAACTCTGGCATTTCTGTAATCATTCTAGTAAAACTGCTTTAATACTCCAATCATAGCTTTAAGGCAAAGGATTTCACCTGACATCAAGTTTTGCTTTAATAAAAGCAGAATATGAGAGAAAAAATTAATGAAAGTTTGACGCGAAATCACCAAGGTAATAACAGAGTACGAGGTTTCAAGTTCAAATTTGTGACAGTTCACATGCGACAGGCAGCTCTCGGTATGCATGTAAATATTAATTCCATTCTAAAGTTGCGCATTTTTAATGGTTAATGATAACCTGAATGGGGTTTTTGCATTGAAGATGTATGAATAATGTTTTTTGTCTTTTTGAAAATATTATAGAATGCACAGGTAAAATCATTTTTCAAATTTCTGAAGAAAACAGTACTGTTTATGATTTTATCACATTACTATGAAGGGAGACTGCTCGCATTGTGAATCACAAATTAAACTTTAGATAGCCTGCGTAACTTTGTAATTCTTTGTGGATTTTCGCCAAACTTTCATTATAGGTTTTTTATGTTCTGTTTTTTTAAACCAACTTGATTTAAGGGTTGAACGTTGCTTTATGTCGTGATGTTTGTAGGCAGATCTTTGGTGACAGTGTATCATCAGTTTTCAGCGAAAGGACCTTGATACATTATGTCCATGGAGAAGGGCCTTAAACAGTAGATTTTTCTCTATTTGAGAAATGATGCCTTATTTTTGTATTTGCAACTAAGACTAACAGAAGGAATAAAAAAACTTCACCACTACTTTGATTTCATATCATGAGCAAATGGTTTTGAAGTTAAGGAGACAATTTAGTGTTTAACGCCTTCTGATAGGGAACAATGCCAGGGACATTCTGCGCGCAAAACGTGTGAATTATCACTGATTGTTCAAATGTCAGTGAAAGAATTTGTGGTATTCTTGTAGCCCCTCCCCGCCTCCCCTTAAAAAAGTTTAAACTGTTAGTAAAATCTCACAATAATTCACATTGGTTTTACTAATAAACATCATCATTATGTGTCTTTGTGCAGCATGCGACGGAAAATGGGGTGATGTTTTGGGACGAAGTTATGAAGTAACTGCAAAATCCTCATTGAAGAATGGTAGCACCTGCGAATCCAAATTGCAAAAGAAAGTTAAATTCAGGGAAGTGGGAACATTCTGCAGGTTATATCAAACGTAAAGGGAGCCATGATACATCATTGAACCTGAAGGCAGGTTCGTCCATTTTGAATTGCATTTTTCCGAATTATATTTATGGAAAACCAGCTATTAGCCACTACTGTGCTTACACCATTGAAAATTTTATCAAATTTTATGAGAATAGGCAAAGCAACACTAGGAGGCCATTATTTACCATTCAAGCAAGAGTCGAATCCTGTGGGGCAGGGGGCATCGCCCCCCCCATGCAATATATGAGGGAGAGGGCAAACATATCGATTATTACCCCCCCCATATTTGGACATCTGAAAATTCATAATGCTTGCATGGCAACTATTCATGTTTTAAAAAGCATTTTAAAAGCACTATAAACATTAAAACATGGGGCGTAACAATAATTATTAACATTACAAAAATTGCATTTTTCGGCGCGCTTTTTGGCATGCAAAAATCTGTTTTACAATTTGGAGCGAAGAACAATGCAAAAATTTTGGGAATTTTTTTAGACTTATTGATCCCCCATCCGAAACATGGATCGACGCGTCCACTGCCTTCCACGTGTGCTAGAGGCATAGTATAACAATATTTCCATTTAAAAATATAGAGCTACGATGGAATTCCCATGCATATTTAGTGTCTCTTACAAGAGTCTAAAAATGAAAGCCATGAAAATAAATTACAGTCAAAATGATCACTAAGCTTGCTTTGAAAATGTTAAAATCATCTTGAGAGAGCATTCCATTTTTGCATTCCTTTTAGTGCTGACATATATACGGCCAAACTTGTATTGCATAAGTAGGATAATCAGGTCTGATATTACCAATGAGCTACTGTACAGGGTCTATGATATAAATGTACTATTGCGAGATCTCCCAGATACATGTATACCTAAGTGAGTTTTTGGAAAACGTGTTGCTAAAGACTACACTCAACTATTGGCCTTTTTTTTTTACAATATTTTTCAAAAATCTAGGTAATAAATTTCTGATCTTTCAGATTTCAAAACAATTCTTTTTATAAATACTCTAAGGGTGTGCACTAATGTTTTGCTGTTGTTTTAGGAGAGGTTGCAAATGAGATTCCTGGGCCTTTAAAAGATTTGTGTCAGGGATGTGCAAGGTCCATTTACTTCCCTCATTATCAATACCAAACGGTAGTTTTAATTCAAATGGCCGGATTACATGGATACGTCTGGTTGAAAGTTTAGATCATAGTATGAATTTGTTGTTTTATTGAGAAAAATAATATACTAATGTTACCAGAATAGTTGTCTTTCCGTGAAGGTTTCCAATTTTGCTCAAAACTGGAATCGCCGGTTATTGCTGTAACGTCGGAGGACCAGCGCAGGCGCCGGCTGATTGAATCAAACGGCAACTCCCGAAAGAACATTTAGATAAAAGCTGATTGTACAATTTTGAATTGGCACAGTGGCAACATTTGAAGTAGCGATTTTTTGAAAATGCTCACTGAGTAATTGAAAAAGTATTGAAGTTTAACATTCAGGATTTTCACCAAAACTCTATTTTACCCAAGTCTCTTATGAGCAGGGATTATATTTATGATATAATCTACATGGATTGAATTACTCTAGACTGATTTATATTTTAGATGTGTTTTATTACGTGAAAATCAATGAACACCATCTTTAAATGAATGAATGACTGGAATTTCAGAGTTTCATGTTGATTCTTTTTTTTTTTTTTGCGCCGTGAGAAATGGAGGAGTAGTCCAACGTGACAGTGATGATGCAGAAAGGGAAAACCGATCGAAAGCAAAGAGTTTTCACGACAGAGGACCAAAGTTAGGAATTTGGTAGAGTAGGGAGGAGGTAAGCGAGAAAGGAGAAGGGGTGGCAGTGGAGAAGGCAGCAGAGAAAATGGAATGAAGAAAGAATATGTTGTAGACCATGTCGCCCACGCATGACTTTCTTTTTCAAGGTAATCACTCTTTGTTTTTTTTTCACCTTTGTTAGGAATGTTTGACACTGTAGCTTACCGGGCGACAATTGATCCAACGATTATTCATGCCACTAACCTGACCTCAACCTAACCTAAGCCCTTTAAAGCCGCTGCCTTAACCCAACTGTAACCTATAAGCCTATCTCTGAATGGAAATGCAATGGCAACCCGCTAACTCTTATATTCTATTATTGTCTTCTTCGTCAAGGCTATTGTCATCGGCAGGCGCTGTTTTAGGCCGGAGAAATGTTGGAATCACCTTTCTGGTTGTTAGCATCCGCTAGTGCAAAGTTTAAAGCTCGATGACATGATTGGAGCATACGTCGTTACGAAGCCGGGGGGGGTGTTTGGGGTTCTAACAACCCCTTTGGCAAAAGGGGTGTTTTAAGGTTGTCAAATACCCCTTTAGAAAAGAGGGGGGTGTTTTGAAGAATTTTGAAATTTAATTGTTCGCCTCGTCTATACCCCGCCCTCCCCCCCCCCCAAAGAACAACTGGTTTGACGATAAAGACCAATTCAATAAACCAATTATACACCAGCTGGAGTGGATCTCCTGGCTGGAAGGATTTGTCTTGAGTTTGTTCACTTAGGCGAATCAAGCATGAACAGGTCAGCAGTTTAATTTCATTGGGGCATGATAGATTTAATCCCCATAGAAGGCTTCACTACAAATTTATCTGTTATAAGGCATACTTACGGACATTATTTTGAAATGAGTCAAATTTTGACTACAAAATTTTCACAGTAGAATCCTTGCATAGTCTACTTGATTCTAGAATAGTTTTTACCCCACATTGAGGTCTACCCCTGATCATGTCATTTACCTTTAAAGGGAAATGGTGAGATTGGAAGAAGCCCTCAATTTAGGACACAATACTCCCGGAATCAAGTATACTGTTTTAACGTTTCTGCTGTGGAAACTTCATAGTCATACATTTCCTCTTTCTTGCAGAGTTGATCCTAAAATGTTGTGATGGTGAAATTTGATGTGTACATGTAGCTTTGTAGGTGAGTAATGTCTATCAGAGGTGGAGATTAAGTCAATACAGGTAAATTAATGCTTGTTTCTTCTCAAGGAACAAATTCAAGACAAAAACTTCCCGCCTGGCTAGTGTTTATGTATGTAAACTCATTTGGTTCTCCACATGTTTTTAACTTCCCCCATTCGTGTCGCTGCCCTACAGGTAGATTTCACAATCCACAGTGCCATCTTTGTGTGACGCTAATGTTGAGTAAATTTCTCGCAATACATTGATGGGAAAGTGCAATATTGTGGACTGATCAACCTAACACATCAGGCTTGTAGGGGGCATGGTGCCCCCTCCCCCTTTTGTCAACCAAATTTAGTGCAGCTAGTCATAAAATGTACCCAATGTAGAAACAATAAGATTCCCCCAATTTCAATTCATTCTGAGTTCGTCTTCTGGGTCCTCCGTGGTTAAGTTTGAATGAATAACCCACAGGAACATTGCGCAATAGCCTTATGGCGTCTATACATTTATATAATATTGGATGGCTTTGAGGTGGACACAAGAAAATATTGACTTAAGACAAATGTCAGATGAGTTGCAGACGAGTCCGATATTTTCATAAGAATATTTTCAAACCATGCGACCAGACCATCTCAAGAGTACACTCACTCTGCAAATCAAGACGCTAGTCTCGGTCAAAGCAGTTGACCTAAGATTTCCTTATCAATATGAGATTGGTTAAATGTCTGGGAGCCAGACTAGTCTTGAAGCAAAATCCTGACAATATCTGTCCAGTATAATGCAAAATATGCAGCCTAGTCGGTATGAATTTAAGCCCAACTTGTGTGTACAATGTGGAGATTAGGCTGCATCTCATTTGATAAATCTCTGCACAGACTGTATACTCAGCAGACACTGCATGTGTACTGTATTTTGGCTTACTGTACGAAGCCCACTAATGCTATGTTTTATCAATGGTGATAGTGGCTTTTGTGTAGAAACCTAATCAGATCTAAATACCTTCTAATGATGTGATGTACCTATACCATAGTATACCGGGTACATGTGTATTACTATGATTTTTCATGCTGTGTACATAGTTTTGATGGAGAACAAAGAAGCTGACTTTTGTAACACCGAAAAAGCAAAATTCAATCTTTTAGAAATTGGAAAATGACCCTTTGTTGCAGTAATTTAATGTGATTTCTTTCATTTTTCCAGCTTGATCTACAGGTACTGTACCTCCATATATATGTGAAGAAAATAAGACGAGAATTCCTGAAAGTCAGTTTCGAGGAGAACGAGATAACAATCAAATTTAAAACAGAGTAAGTACATACATATCCAGACTAGTTGAACAAAACTGACTGCCTGAGCTTGGGAAACACCTGGGCAATACCTGCAAATATTCAAGAAGTGTATTTCATGGTATTTCCCTGTATTTCCTACTATTTTCCATTTTCTTAAAAAATTATCAAGGCAGTATTTTCCGCCAGTATTTTCCACTCCGGCCAACCCTGCTTCTACTACTGCCTTTACTACTACCACTACGACAACTACTACTACTAGTAACTTGTGCTGTAGTCACAAATATGCACTGCACAATACAATGGTATGTTATTTTCTACTAACATGACCTGTCACCACAAAACACACACATAAGTTGGAAAAAATAAAATATTACATTTTGTGTGTGTGTGTGTGCTAAAGGGCTCTAACAGAGGCTTGAATTGGTGTATGGACAACACAAACCCCTTTAAGACACTGCTGACTGCTCAAAAGTGTGGACTAGCAGATAAGCCATCAACATGAAAAGGGAGAAAACGGATGTCAAAGATAATGCTCGTAATGCATGCCCACTGTTAAGAGCATGTTTCATGTAAAGCAGAACAAATGATGCACAGGAGCATGAGTGAAGATTATCTTTACTTGATCAATCTGAAATATGACTGTATGTGCCAAATATTTCATGGTAGTTTTATTTTCATGAATGTCGTGACTAAACAACTACAGATATTTTTACTTCCTGTAATATTTATTTACAAAGTGAATGAAAACGCAATCAAATTACAATAATAAACTCTCGCAAATTACGAGAATTGAAGCAAAATCACAAAAATATATTTAAGGGAAATATATGGCATATACACTAGTCAAAAACCCACTCAAATATTCATCATGTGCTTCAAACTATTTCAAAGTGATTTTTTTGTAAAGCACACAGGACTGTACATTACCTGTATCTGAAAGAACTTGTTGAGATGATGACAGAAAAGAAATGTAAGAACTTTCCATATTTCATACTTTTATTTGTTTGTATGTTTTACTCACAGGGATAACCAATTCCTGCAGTTGAATAGCAACAGCACAAGCGACACTACATTTTGTTGGAGAATAATACCATGGTGAGATTAAAGTCATAGTTTAACAATTATCACTGTTGAGAAAATCTGTGCTACATATTCAGATGATGACTGCTGAAGGAGGGAACATCACGGAATGTTCCTATCGTGGGGTTTGAAATGCTATTGAGGGAAATTAGACAAGACTAAGTCGATGGACGCAAACCACTGAAAGGACCTTTTCGTCTTTAAAATTCGTACAGTTGAATTAATCGTAAACTTCCATATAGAAACAGAGAAAAGTAACTTCCAGATTCATACAATTTTTCTGGCGGGGAGTATTGATATCGTGTCATTTTTGTAACATTTGTCCATATTTTTGGTCATCGATGTAACTTTCAGCCAACGTGGTTGTTGTGCAATCAATAGTGCAGTCGGTATCGTGACTTAAACTTATTTCCGGCTGTCAACTGACCTTTTGAAAGTGATAGGCTAACATTGTGGAGCTTCAATTTAAAAAATTGTCAAACTTTGATATCTGAACTACATAGTAGTGTTCAAATGGACAAATAAACACCCTAGAATACAAAAGTTTGGAAAGTTACACTGCCAATGGCAAGTTATGCATGAATAAACAATTAAAACTCGGGGCGAGTTTTAATAGCCTAGGTGTACACACAGTAAGTCTATGGGAGGAAATGGACAAGTGAATCTGGTCAACTTACGATTTTCACTTTTTTAAAGCACTAAATAATCATTTTGAAATACAATATTTTCAGGGCTTCATTTTTAGACCTCATCAAAGACACTGGTAGCATGGGGAATCATGTGGCTCAGATTTTTTTAACTGTGGTAAATGTTAGCCAATACCTTTAAAACGAACGTATCAGAAACTCAGTTTGCCATTTTTTTGCATGAATTTTTTTTTTCCAGAGTGTAAACATTCAGTGGTATCAATCAATGTTCCTCCTCCGCAGAGCTTGAGTGGGGAACATGCTGAATTGTGTGTACATCATGTGATAATGTTTAGCCAATCAGTAATTTGTGTTAGACAAAGTCATGCAAAATAATCCTCTATGCTGTAAAGTGTCTCTGATGAGGTCTCAAAACGGCAGTTTAATGACCCTTATCATGTGTTTTGCTACCATAGTTCTCTGTCATGTGAGTGCCTCCCCCCAAGCAAGTCAGCAAATTTTCAATTGCCAGAATAGTTTGCAAACAGAGAATTGAGAATTGGAGTCTGGAATTATGTATTCATGGGGCACTGTGTTTGGAAGAAATTGAACTACTTAATTTGTGTCATATATATACTGGTGAACTTATAGCATAATGCTTTACGATTCACCCTGTTTGTTTGTTTGTTTTTCCTGACAGGAAAGCCATTGTTCCTGGAGACTGTCGCTACAAGGTGTCAAACACCAATTTAGAGCTGATCATCAAGAAGTTAAAAGCCGAAACCTGGAGTGCACTAGAGCGCTCGACAAAAGGTATTTAGGGATAGTATTTTTCGGTGATAGCGGAAAATGGACGGAATTTCCGGAAATGACCACTTGAAACAGAAAGTGACTTTTCAAACGGAAAATCTCAGAAACCACTTTTTTCTCCAAATTCACACTTTTTGAAGGAAACATTTATGAAATTCATAACAGAAATTAGAAAAAGTTGACAAAAAAGCACAGAAATGATGTATATGATAGAGTATAAAGTTCTACGTAAACAGAATTTTCACTCTTTCATCCATACAAAATCTGTGGCAAAACAGAATTGCCATTTTTCAGGCAAGTTTAAACGGAATTCCAGATTTTTGAAAACGGGAAAGGCCTTTTCTTGAAACGGAAAATCACTGTCCCTAGGTATGGCAAAGCATATTAACATGCCATGATTGTGACCTATCACGTCTAAGAATAAAACCTAAAAAAAAACCACATGCCCTTAGACTTTAATTGATGAAGGGCATGTTTTTGAAATATGGGCATCAGTAATTACGTAGAATAGGAAAAACATGCAAAGAAAAAGGCCATATAAACTATTAATTTTTGTCACATATATTGTTGATCACACTTGCACTGTATGGGTCTGGACAGATTGCAGTGGACTAGTAAAATTTTTGACTCTATGAGACAATAGTTTAAGTCAAAGTCTAATAGTCACCATAATTTCACTAAAACTGAGTTTCTAACTCCTATATAGATACTCTGCTAAAGGTTATTAGATGGTATTTTCTTCTATATACCGGACCGGTGTGAATACACAATGTTAATTTTTAGGCATGCAAAAGAGATGCCCTGACTTAAATGGCATCATATAACAATGTTTCCGGTTTTTGAAGTCTAAGCTACATGATTTTCCATGCTACCAGTATCTTTGATAAGGTCTAAAAATGGAGCCCTGAAAAAAATTGCAGTTCAAAATGATTTTATACGTGCTTTTAAAAAGTGAAAATCCTTGAGCGACCATTCCAGGTTACCCCCATAGACTGCTGTGATGCAGAATTTTCATCCGCTGACAATAATTCATGTGCCAATCTTTATCCGTACACATTTTACAAGTGACAGCATAACTGTCTGAAACTTTGTGTAGTAGGGTGTTTATTTGTCCATTCAAACACTGTCAGATATGTCAGATAGCATAGTTTGACAATTTTTTAAATTGAGCTTCCACAATGTTATAATTATGACTGGCCAGCTCCAAATCCACAAAAAGTCACAGATTACAAATCTCTGGAATTGACCAAAATATATCATTTGGGTTGACCAAGTCAAATTTCTAAAGTTGTTTAGTCTGAAAGAGTAATCCTTTCTCTAGCCACTGTTAAATTGTGGTGGCTTAAAATTAAACCAAAACCGAGATATTAGCAGTTTTTCTGGAACATATTTTTTTTCGGACAGGCACGTCTTCATGGCGCATCTGAGTGAACTGCACCTACTAACTCTTTCTTATTGCAATTACTTTTTGAATGGGTTAGAATAGTCCAATATTAAAAACTTCTCTAAGTTTAAAGCTTACAGATTACTCTTTAAATGTATGTAGAAAAACAAAAAATCATTTTGGCCTACCTTTTTGTGGGTTTTGAGCTGGGTGGTCACATAAAGTGTCTTTAGGTGCTATCACACTTACAGCAAACTTCGCGAAGTTTCACTTCCTGAAGATCATTTTGGCGAAGTTTGGTAATGTGAACGCAAACTTCCTTTGAAACTTCCTGCAAAAATTCTCGCAAAACTTCTCACAACTTTTATAGGAAATTTCCTGAACATTGAGAAACTTCCTGCGACTTTTTAAATGTGAACAGAAACTTTGGGAAGTTATATCCCATGAGTCTTTACACAAAATGATGGAATCAGATTCTGTAGATTTGAATGTATGATTGCGTACCTGTACACAGCCACTGTATTACGAAGAGTGAAGTAACATCAAATTTCCTTTTGAAATTTTCTTTGAGCATGTTACTTTAACCCTTTGGCTACGGGAACCAGATGTCCCTGTGTTAACCCTATGGGATTTTCAGAATCTCGGAGGCAACAGGTTAATTATAACAAATATGGGGTATAAAGGACATTGTTGGAGCACTTTTACACATGTGCAGTGCGGGCCAAATCTTCAAGAAGTTTCACGAGAAGTAAAACTTCTCGAAGTTTTACGCCAGTGTGTGCGGTCAAACCAAACTTTGGGAAGTCTTCAAGAAGATAAACTTTGCAAAGATTGTAATATAGTGTCTTCAATGTGACATTATCCCTCAGGATCAGGTTCTGGTACCAGGCCGCGGGTGGCCTCTCAGGGAGATTGGGTCCCATTGGCGTCATCCAAGGCTGACCAGTCGGAGGACAACGTGGAACTCCCCAAGGATACAGGGACGGAGAAGGACGCACTACGAGGCGCTGTGGGAGGGGCCAAGTCCGTGGAAATCAAGGAGAATTCGGCCAGAACTAAAGTGAGTCCTTTGAACGGATGTGACATGATTGGACAAGTCCGAAATGCATCAGGGACCAAATGAAATTAAATATATGATGACATAAATGGTACCCTAGAGTACCAAATAGAAATTGCCTGGGATGAAAATTTATGTTTATTATTCAAAATGACTAAAAATGCTATTATTCCTTTATTTTAGGCAGATGTTGATTATGTTTATTTTATTTGATAAGGCTTGGCAGGGGCTTCCAAACTTCAACACTGAATATGGAAGTTCATTAATTATGCTAATTTAAGCAAATTTATTCAAAACCACTAAAAATACTTCTATTTCTTTATTTTTAGGCAGATTTTGATTCTGGTTAGACTGATAAAGCTAGGTCAGGGCATCCAAACTGGTACACAGAATTGTGAAATTCATTAATTATGCTAATTTAGGCAAATTTATTCAAAATAGAAAAAAATGTTACTTTATTTCTGGGTGGAGTTTTGAGTTTGTTTGTTTGTTTTATATAATAGGGCATGGTTGGTGCCTTCAAATTTCCACACATAATTTTGAAATTCAGTAATTATGCTTATTGCTTATGCTTATGAAATTTGTTTCAAAATTAATTAAAATGACAAGAAAGCCTGAAATTTCAAAATTTTAAAGTGTGTTCTATGTAAGATAGCGAGATGCAGGCGAGACATATACACATATAATATGTTGCATAACTTTCTTGGCCGGCGGGCACCCATCACTTTGACTTACACATTATCATTGGAAACCATGTTTTGATTTTCTCAATTCTGTTTACAGAAAATATATGATGCAATAATAATTCACAGATCTGGAAATAGTGCTATTTTGATTTTAGAGTGCTGTATAACCCATCTGTTCTCTCTCACTTCAGAAACCAACATGTACTGTTCCTCCACTGAGCCTAGCCAACCAGAACCAGGTCCCGCCTTCGGAACCCGCCCCAGGCCCGCACAAAGGCTTCTGCGGCCTCGACAACCTGGGCAACACCTGCTTTATGAACAGCGTTTTACAGGTCCTGGCCAATACAAGAGAACTAAAAGATTTCACTATAGGTATGTTTTGGTTGTTTTGTCATGTCGATATTTGTATCGATGGTCACATGGTGATTTATCTTCATTCCAGATGATTTCCCAAAATAGCCCGGCATTTGGAGGGTTAAAGAAAGCCCCCAAAACAAACAAACAAACATCTTTGTTTATCATTTGTGATGACAGCACATTTATAAGAAAAAAAATGTTGTAAAAATTTCCAGAATTTTTTAACACAGAATTACCCAACTCGAGATTACTGCTTAACATGCCAAAGTCGCAAATATGCACCGCACAATATATACAATATCCATAGAGCTGCAATTTTCATGGCACATTAAAGAGAATACTGGTTGATGATGGAAAATCTTTCCATTCAAAAATTTCACATTTCATTGTTTTCAATTCACTCCATATGCAATAAAAAGATGAGGGATTGGTAGTTCGAACAGGTGAAGTTTTCCATATGATGTGCCCATTCCATTGCTAAAGTGTATATGTCAATAATTAATATAGTCCCACATATTTCTGTGTTAGAACTTTGTCAGCAGTGGGGATTTGTGTAGCAGATTTGACAAAAACGAAGTGTTCTGTTGTTTTTAACTACTCTTTCCTGTACTATAGTGACATTTTTAGAATACCATCTGTTCACAGAAGGTTTGAAAGCAGCTGGTATCAAAATGATGTTGTTCTGCTAGTACTCAACCAGTACTGTGTATTCTCTTTAAATGTAAATGACATGATTGGCGGTAGTCCTCAACTTGGCGTGTGACTACTTTATTCTGGAAACAAGTAAGGACGGATTCTATCATGCGAATTGTTGTCAAAAGCTGACTCATTCTCATATAACTTCCAACAGTATGCATTGTGACAGACAAATCTGTTGTGTGTATGCAGCTTTCTATGGGATCTATCTTTATCAGGGCTCAAAAGAATCAAAATGCTAGTATGTTCATGCTTGATTCGGCTTGAGTAAACAAATTCAAGACTTCCTACCAGGAGAACATTCTGCTGGTGTATCGATTGGTATTCCTTCAACCAGTTTGGTTTCAGAGGCATTTTTATTTCTCCCAATCATGTAACTGCCCTTTAAAGACGCAGTTTAACATTGTGAAACTTCGTTTGGAAAAAAAAAAAATCAAATTTTGACATCTGTGGTGTATAATTTTGCTTAGATGGACAAATAAACATCCTAGAATACAGAAGTTTGTATAGTTATGCTGCCACTGGCAAGGCATGCATGGATAAACACCATCCCTGACTTATTCTTTGGGTGGTAGTCTATATCTAATACAGAAGTCTGTGAGAGGAAATGGATAAGGTCAGGACAAGGTCAAACTGTATTCTCATAGATTTTCACCCTTTTAAAGCTTTAACCTTTTTAACTGGGCTTTTTCAGACAGGTGTTTACTGGAGGGGGGGGGGGGGAGGGGTCAATTTGACCCCCCCTTCAGATCATGCGGTCAGAGGATTGCGCGATCGCCGCGAAAATTTGCTACGCGCATAGATCCTGATGTAAACTAAGACAGTTATGCGTGAAATTTTCAAAAAAATGAATTTTTAATATTTTATTAGTAATTTAATTATGCAAATAATGTGTATGAAATTCTGTTTTGCCTATTAACTCACTTACAATGTATAGTAGAATGGAATGCCTAATTTATTGGTGATAAATGTTCATTTTGACATTTGCTAAACAATTATCTACAAAAAAATTTCGCAGAATCAGAATTAATTTTATTTTATTGTTTTTGAATTTTCTTATGTATTTCTTTGTTTTTTCGGCCTTTTGTTTTTATTGCTTTTTTCGATGAACTTTGTCGGGACACTTTTGCGATCATTAAGCAGCATTAACACCTTAATCCATTTCAACCAGTATAAAGTAAAAATAATCATACATTTATGTCTTTTGGCTGAAAACACAATTTGCGTTGGGTTTGTACCGAAATCACGGTTGTGAACCAATTTCTTGGGCTGACAGCCATGGTATAAAAAATTGCGCAGGCGTTAGTAACGGTATGTCCGATTTTTTGCAGAAAATTGGTCTCAAAAGATGCGAAGACTTGAAAGTAAAATCATTGAAGTGACGCGGCTCAAAAAAATTTGCGCGGCCGGTGCAGTAGTTGTGAAATTCGTCGAGTGGGGGGTCAATTTGACCCCCCCCCCAGTTAAACATAGGAGTTAAATGATCACTTTGAAGTACAATTTTTCGGACTATCACTCTTTTAACCTTATCAAAGACATTTCGAGCAAGCAGGATGAAATGTAGCTCAGATTTTTTAAAATCATGATCATTCTTAAAGTTTGCCTTTAAGAGTTAAATGCTTGTATGTTTTCGCAAACAGACACAGACTTCAAGAACGAGATCAATCGTGATAACCCCCTTGGGACTGGAGGACACCTGGTACTCTCATTTGCTGTTCTGATGAGACGTCTGTGGAATGGCGAGCACAAATCCATTGCACCGTCCAAACTTAAGGTAGGGTTCCATCGCACCGTCCAAACTTAAGGTAGAGTTCATGTGGAAGTGGTGTATCAAAGAGGTTAAAGGCAAGGTCCACCCTGAAATCAAGTTGGTTTTAATAAAAGCAGAACAATGAGAGAAGCATATTAATGAAAGTTTGGCAAAAAAGGGTGTTTAACTTGGATCAAGTATGTAGTATGAGGCACTGATAATCTGATTGGACTTATGGAGTTGTAGGGTCAATGGTCAAAGGTCACAGGGCCTGTCTGATTTGGGCTTGTTACCACAATAATTCAAAAACGGTTTATTAAATTTCAATGTAACTTGGATTAAGTATGTAGTATGAGGCCTCGATAAACTAGATTTTGGAGTTAAAAGGTCAAAGGTCACAAGGACTTATACATATCTGATTGATCTTGTTACCATGGTTACTTTAGAAATTCCAGTCAGATTGGGTAAATGCATGCATGCGGCTTTTTAATTTCAATCAAAATGGGTGGGAGTGCAGATTGTGGAGGCATACCCATCGACTGCGCACAGTCAAACTGCTGTAGTTGACATTTTAATCTTTCACTTGCCCAACATGAAGTTTTGCTTGCCTCATGCAAATGATAGTGTTGAGTAGTGTTGTAGTCGAGCGGCGTAGATAATACAATGGGGCTGAGGGTGATTTAGCCTCCCAAATTAACAAAATAGCCCTCTAAAATCACAAAATAGCCTCAATTTTCCTCATAGGGTTCAATGTATAACATACTAAAAGCACTTAATCGGGCTTCAAATTAGCCCTGAAAAATAACATTTT
>JZLH01S0283392.1:0-10977 GCA_001188425.1 Eucidaris tribuloides
GTGACCAAAATGCCATTAATTGTTATTTCATTTGTTAGAACATTCTTTTTCCGACAAAATGATATCACGATGATTGATTTTGAGTAAGGCATTTGGATCCTAACGCCATTTTTCTGAGGCGATGTAATTTTCGAAATTTGTTTCTAAACTCCAGCGAACCTGGAAACACCAAAATATTCCCACGTTATGCCGTGCCATAGAATAAGCAGGGAGACAGACGACAAGATTGCCTCGATTTGATAAGACAGACAATGGTAAGGTATGGCTTACATTGTCATTGCAGCTTGATAGTGCAGCTATGGCACATCTTTACAGGAGAATATTTGGTGTTCTGATGATTGCTGGAGTTGAAAAAATAGACAAATTCAGGAAATTACATTGCCTCAAAAAAATAGCCCTAAGATCCAAACACTTTAATCAAAATCAATGATCATGGTATAATTTTGTTGAGGAAAAATGTTCTAACCCATGGATAATCACCAATAACACTTTGTGGATGATGTTGAAGAAATTAACGATCACAAGTGTAGCATTCTTTTTGGGCCACCCTGTATAATGTATTGTACTCGGACCAATTCAGTTATGTTTACTTCACCTTGTTGTACTTCCTGATATTATGTATCTAAAACACCTTGATTGATAAATTCCTGCCTGAAATACTTGTATATTGTTTCTCATCTTCCCATCTGAAAAAAAAATCATGGAATGTATAGTTGTTTATTAAAGGGCAGTGACATGATTGGGAGGAATAAAAAAAACCTCTTGACCGAAACTGGTTGAAAGATATACCAGTCTGTATTGTCTTAAATGTGTGTACTTTAGGAGAATCGAGCTTGAACATATCAGTTCTGAATTTCTCTCGAGCCCCAAGAGAAATTAATCCCATAGAAAGCTACACAACACATTTGTCTGTCACAAGGCATACTGACGCTAGTTCTTTTAAAATGAGTCATCTTTTGACTACAAAATTTTCACAGTAGAATCCTTGCACAGTTTACTTGATTCTAGAGTTGTTTCACAACAAGTTGAAGACTACCCCCAATCATGTCATTTACCTTTCAAGTTATATCTACTTAGCAATGTCTAGATACACACAACAAACAACAGACATGGACACATAGACAAACTTATACGCAATACACAGACACATACATAACTTAAATGAAGTTGCACAATTTATTGCTGTCAGTTAAGGAAAATAGACATTAACATTTTCTAATATGATGGCATTATGTGGAAAGCTTTCTATTACCAACTATCCTCGTCAGTATCTGATAGGTAAATCTGGAAAGAGGATTTATTTTTATTTTTATTTTTTATTTATTTATTTATTTATTTATTTATTTTTTTTTTTATTTTTTTTTTTGGGGGGGGGGTAGGTAGGGGTAGGGGAGTCTGCAATCTATTTTAGGTAGATGCATGGGAGACTGACAGCACGTACATGTATAACTCTGTTTGGCAGAGTATAATATGTAAAATCTATGAATAAAAATAACTTCTAAAAAGTATTTTGACTTATTTATTAATACATGTATTGTGTATTCACAGTGCAATGTAAACTATAATATACTTTGTGACTTTCATAATTTGAATGAAATATACTTGCTCTTTTTCTTTCCTGTTATAAATGTGTGCGGAAAGGACACACTCCTAATTCATGTTTAAGTGATCTCACCATGCATTTCAAATGTTTGAGATCAGCAAGAATCACTTCTTACGCAAATATTGTCAAAATTATTGTGTACATTACTTATTCCTAACTCGTTTTTGCTTTTAACTACTGCCATTTTGATAATTTTTTGTTTCAGTTTCAAATGTATTAACTCAAATATTGTGAGAAAGAATTGGACTGTCTTTCAAACATCTCATATGAAAATATATATATCCAACTCTCAGTCTGTCACAGTGATATGCCAATATATGTCTATCACACTTGTGAACATACTACCGTCCGTAGTGATTAAGCTTGATTTTTATGTAAATAAAGATAACTCTATCAAAGTAATACAATCTGTACAAATCCATTAATATTATATCCAAAATAACATGTATAGAAATGCTGTTACATTGTATATTAAATAATTTATTTAGGAAAATAAATATATAGTATTCATGTGTATATTGCTGTGTACAAATATTCCATTTTTCTTATCTGTATGTACAGACAATAAATGTTTTGTTTTGTAGAATAACCAATAAATTATTCATACGTGTATGTATGTTTTGTTTGTATGTTCATATGTATGTTTTGTATGTATGTATGTATGTATGTATGTATGTATGTATGTATGTGTGTATGTATGTATGCATGTATGTATGTATGTATGAATGTATGTAATGTATGTACTGTATGTATATTACTTTGTGTGTATGCGTATCAGTTGTCAATGACACAGCATCACCTCTTTTATTTTCTGTTTATTGAAACTCATAAACAAAATAACCATGGTGTTGCACATATTAAACCGTTTCAGACTTCATGTGTCAAGTCGGATGTTATATTTGTGTGAAAACCTGATTGAAGACTGACCAAAGTATAATTGTAAAAGAGCATAACAAACTTTTGGGCAGTAAGCTTTACCAAGATGTAAAAAAATAACTGAAATGTAAAGTGATGCTTGTTCATCGTCTGTTAGTAATATTTGTGTCTACCACAGGTATGAAGTGTGTCACATTTGACTTATATAGTTGTGTGCTTGACTGTGTGCTTGGATTGGACAACAGTGAAACCATAGTAACATTACATATTAAAGGGCAGTGTACTCCCCATTGAAAAATGCAAAATAAGATGCAAGTATAACGACTGCCACGGGGTAAAATATTTTCTGAAACTTTCCTTGGTTTTTTTTTGGGGGGGGGGGGTGGGGGGTGGGGGAGTAGGGGGATCTACCAACATCCAGCAAACATACACCCTTTCAAAAAGAGGCATACATGCAAATTTTGGGGAAACAACATTGGAATGGATGGAATTGCTGTACAACTATTTGCATATTGTTTATTTCTTTATTTTATTTATATGTAATTCTTCGTTTCGTTATTTAGGTATTTATTTTATGTTTTGGGGAGGTGGTTCTGAATGAAAACACATCAGTTCCTGAATGTGCTAGAATGTGATGAAACGTTGATGAAAACTGTGGTTTTAGAATCGTTGCCACCAAATGATTTGACATTGAATAGAAATTAACATCTCTATACCACTCTTTGCCGTGATTGTTACTCGCTTAATACATGTTTTGTAAGTACTAGAGCAAATCTACAATGTGGAGTTTTTGGCACCGATTTCACTAACATCACCGTTTCCCACGTATTTGTGTAAGTATATTTGAATGTTTATATTTGTTACAATCTTGTTGTTAATGTTTAACTCTACAAACACTTCTAAGTCAGATACACTTGATCAAAAATTAAAACATAGAAATGCTGATTATTTTTGGTCATAATTGTTCAGCTTATCCTGTGTGTATTCGCAGTCATGAACGTGTAGATGATACGTATAACGACGACATCCAAATATTTGTGAACCGGGGAAAGGGATAATATAGTGAACCTCGCGTTCATTTGTGATTGTGAACCGTTTGGTTCAAGTGCTTCGTATTATATAACATTGTAATTTACGTATAACACCAATATGGTCATCGTTTAAACGGCTTCGAATTCCATTAAATTATTATATAAATTGATTTATTATCTAATGTTCATTAAATTTCATTTGAGATATTTAATACATTCCAATGATTTGTTTTGTGTTATGTACCTGTATCGTAAAGATTTAGCATGTTTTAATCTACTCGACTCGATCATGTAGGCTCCGTTTATTGATTGAGCAACAACTTGAATATACAGTGTATAAATTGGACCTCCATGTTATTGTCATGAAGTACACGTATAATAAAGGAGATAATAAATTCTTATAAAGCGCTTATTACTGTCGTTTCTGAGAACTATAGAAGAAATATTGCAAAGAAGTAAATAGTAAGATGGAACAAAATAAAATACAGTTGTCAATTATAATTAAAGTAACATTGAAAGCATAGGCCAATTACAGGGATTGAGTAAATAAAATGTGGAAGAACATTATTTTACGATATCTTGTATGTTTTTCTTTCCTTTAAAACCAGAACAAAGATAAATTGGTCAACTTCGACGAACGCTTGGCCGCCTTGGAGACGAAATCCGGTGTACCGGCAGGTGGTGGAAAGACCAGCCAAGCCGGTGGTAAGGCTAGCCAAGCCGCCGCGCCCACAGCAGAACCGGCCGCTGACGATCCCGCTGGTGCGCCACCAGCTACTGAAGGTGGCGATGGTGGAGGTCGCGGGGAAAGGAGGAGTAGGAGCAAAGGTCGGCGACCCAGCGTTGCTAGTAAGCGGCCGAGTCGAGGAGAGGGAAGCCAGCAAGGTTCGCGGTCCGGTGATGTCCCGAGTCAACAGGGCTCTAAGTCGGGGGCTGAAGGTGGTGAGGCCGATCCAGGGCAAGGCTCAAGGTCTGGTCCAGGTGCGGGACAAGGTTCACGATCTGGTCCCGGACAGGGTTCACGATCCGGTCCCGGACAAGGAACAAAATCCGGTGTTGGCGGCGAAGGAAGTGACACGGAAGCAGCTCCGCCCAGCCAAGCGACGGGGAGATCGGGACCGGGGCGCGGGAGGGGTCGGGGAAGAGGACGAGGAAGGGGGCGTGGCAGCAAACCACAATCTCGTACTTCCGGGGTGACCCCACGGGGTGGGACAACCAGCCAACAGCTCAGCGAACACCCATCCTTGCAGTCAGAGGCCATAGATCTACCCCCGGGGTCGGAGAAAACAGAAGCACAAGAGTAGTAACTTTATATTGGTTTGAATCGGTGGCGGATGAAGGAGTTATGGGGGACACAACACCTTTTTCATTTCCCCTTTGCCCGGAAGGGCCGGGGGGGGGGTGAGTGCCCCTGCATCCCCCTACTCTGCTACTATGAATTTATTGAAACGTGCATCTCTGTAATTCGATGACTCTCGCCTATATCTTTTACCAAAATAGAGTTTCATTTTTCCGGGCATTTTTCACTTCCCACACCTCTCTCAGACAATCCGATTTTTTTTGGAAAAAAAAGGGGGGGGGGACCATACCATTTACAATAAACTTAGAACTTCAGGCCGCAATAGTATTAGTCAATCAATGTATTATACAATAATTGTATGGGGGAAAATGTAATGTATATTTCCGTTTCATTTCATACAGTGGGGATATGTTTTAAAATTACTTTAGTATGTTTTGACTGTAATATCACACGTTACATTTCGATGACATGTACATGTATACATACACATACCGTATACGGTATACAAATTTAAATGATGTACATACTGTAATTACCAATATTAGTATATTAAGCGTTTGTGTTCTTTTATTTAATGTAGGTGTTTTATTTCGCGAATTGAAGCTGATTTTGCATATAGTTAAATATATTGTTGTATACTATGTACCACATTTCTTTTAAATCTATACTACACTATTTGTAATAAGTATTGTACAATGTAGTGTACAGAAACTAACAAGCAGAGTTCAGTTGAACTTTTTTCCTTTGCTTTTCTATTTTCTATCATCATTATATACAATTTTGCTGATAAAATAAAATCCAGTTTACTTAATATTGTTATTTCCCCAATTTCACGACAGGTACAGTAGAAAAGCAATGTTTTTAATTTGATTAATAAGATTTTATTCAAACTTTCTTAAAATAATTTGATGCTCACAAAGTCCATTGCTGTGACTGTAGCCTCGCTTTGGTTTGTCCATCATCATATTAAAGCGTAATTAAATAATTTTACATGAGAACAATTCACGAAAAATTGCCAAAACGTTTCTTGGGCATGAAGTTTGTAAACCTTCTGTACTTTCATCAACATGATTGACATACATTGCCTCCCACACCGCCATGTTGTCATTTACTTTCGCTATGTGCCCTAGACTTGTAAGAAGAACCTGAATGGAAAATACCAACTAGCAGTAATAGTTATTTTGTCAAACTGCAATCAAAGAAAGTAAGAAAGGAGTAAAGGAAGGAATAATGAAAGACATGAAGGACGGAAAAAAGGGAAGAAAATGAAGCAAGGTAGGGAATAATTAAAAAAATAATGATTTAGAATGGAAAATCATAAAAAGAGGAAATTAAAGAAAATGACGAGAATGAAACATGGTCAGAGAAAGGAATGAAAGAAGAAAGAAAAATAGGACAGAAACAATATATGTGTGCGCTTGTCCATGAATGTGTGTGGTTCTGTATGCGTCAATGCATATTGGTATTATAAATGATATTGTATATTTTTTTAATTTCGTATTTTGCCTAGGGAGGTTTTTTTTTTTTTGGGGGGGGGGGCTGGTAGCATGCATGAGATTGAGAATGTATTTTTGTTTTGTAAACTTTGCCAAATTAAAAAGAAGAACTTACTCGGTTTTGGTAATTAAGTTCGCAGGCGATTAAATTATTTAGATTAATAAGATATTATTGTGCTTCATGCAAATATTTCTTTTATGACGTTTACATTGTGTATGTCTTGTATTATTGAAAAAAAATATATAAAATAAAATGTAGAGATAAAGAAAAGAAAAGAAGACCGGTTTACCACCTTGAGACATACAAGAACCAACAGATAGACCCCAAATAAATACTACACAAAAAGTAAGTTTCCCCTTTTTCAAAATGTCATAACTTTTTAACGAAACAAATGTTAGCAGAGAAATTATGCAGGGATGTTACACTCATTGCCTAACTTCTGTGTAAAAATGGGATTGATCCGTCGATGTCATGCATATGTGAGCATGCATCAAAGGCAAAGTTGTCACTTTTCAAAAGTCACAGAAGTCGTTTATTATGCCAAAATAGCAGTACAATTTTTTTTTTGCTTTATCATTGAAGTGTGCTCACTCAACCATGACATTGTTACAACCTCTTATGTTTGCACAACATGTGCTGATACTCTTTGCGAAAAATATCCGATTTCAATTTTTTCAATCAACTTAATGGATTTTAAAATTTCTAAATTAAGGATGAAAAGTTTTAAATTGAGCACACTGAACCGAAAATGTGTGGAAAGTGTCTGGGAAGGTGTCAGGGGGTCAAGCGATAGATGATTTGCAGAAATAGCGCTAAATCGTTCATCAGAAACGTAATTTGTCAAAATACTGTATCAAAAATCCCGCAGAATGACCCTTGTGAATTTTGAAAAGTGACATTTAGCATGACTGGGCTGATATATAACATTTTCACAAAGAAGTTAGTCAATGAGTGCAGAAACACTCCTGCCAAATTATTTTGCTCTAAATCATTTCGTTAAAAAGTTATGGTATATTGAAGAAGGGGAAACTTACTTTTTGCGCAGTGTTTGTTATAAAGAGAATGTGAAACATGCTGTGTTACTTCACGAACAATATAAACGCGCGAGATTTGTTGGTATATCATTGAAAACAAGTGTAGATATAAAAACTCATCAAGTTAACATTATGCGTATACAAATTATTGTGTACATGTGGTACTGCATTCACTTACATTTATGTTTATAATTATACAGTGTCAGTGAGTATTAAATTATATAACTTGGTTGTATATTGAAAATGGCTTCTCCATCTTTGTGTTTTTGTGGGTACATGAAGCGTAGAGACTTCAATACTTTATACTTTGGTCAAATAACAAACAAACAGAAAACGGTCATTTCCTTCAGTCCAGTGAAATTCAATTTTCACCCCACTGGCTACATAATTCAGCGTGCTCACGTAAATGGATGGTAGAATATCAGAGTGCACATTTTACAACATTTAGTCTCACCAACAATATCAACAGCATAACAACCCGTATAAAAATGTGTAGCTTCATTTTACCAAAGTATGACATTTTTTTGTTTCTCTTTATTGTATGATTTAGTTTATTATTTGTTATTCTACCAATTTCACTTCCTGCTCCAGGCGCCGTATTTTGCATACCTCACAATTTCCAATCAAATTTCCAATTGGATAATAAATGTCAATATCATCATCCATCATCTTTCCCACCTCACTGTACATCATTCTATTTTACGGTAACAAGAGGTTCGAAATATATCATTTTGTTTTAAATCTCTGTCATATCCAGCGATATTTTGTCATCAAAAGTGCATTGGTCTGATATTAGAAACGAGCTGATGAGTAGATCCATATCATTGTATTTTCCGACAAACCCAGGAAGTTTTTTAAATTGTGTTTAAGTACAATTTCTGTTTACAATGCTGTAATAGTCGTAAGAAGAGGATTTTTCTTTAAAAATGAGAACTTTTTTTTTTAAATCTTTAGCATTATAAATTGATTCAAGACCGTACAGCGATTTTTTGTAAATGTATTCAAGAACAAATTGCAATTTCTTACAATGATTTATTTAACTGTAATAAAATTTTCTACAAAAAATATTAAAATACCGCAATTTTTTACAAATTATAGTAACTTTAGAGTTTCTTATCGAAAATTTTGCAGGTACGTTAAATGAGTACATTAAAGATAAACATCAACTAAAACTTAAAATGGCGCTGAGAAAAAAACTGCGTAAGTGGCTGCGGATGAATTACGTTTTGACGGATCACAATGTTCGACAACCATCCTGCCTCAACGTACATCAAGCCATGTCCCGCCTTCCATGTACTTCAGTCTGTTATACCCAGCCATGACCGATGATCTACCGACGATATACTACATGCGGTTTCTCCTGAGTACAGTTTAAATATCGCTTCGAATCCATTCTCGTTTCCTCCCCGTGTCCTGCCCCCTCTTTCTCTCTTCCTCTTTCTGAGTAATTTTAGCGCGCGCCGTTTTCCATCATCCAGCCCGCATCCGCGGGGCTCTTCACATCCTCGCATTCCTCCATCTCCCAAATCGGCCTAGCTACCGGTCGCCGTCAGTGTTTGTGTTCCCGATGTTGTTTTCAGTGATCTGGGTTGGGAGTTTCGTGCTCTTTAGTTATGATGTGGGTTTCCGTGCTATCTTCGAATGGCTCTGCCGCTCGCCCACTTGACAACTTGACAGCATTTAATTGAAGTTTTGTCAAACACACTGTCAAAACACTGCGGGTGATTTTAATTGGTGAATTCTCTTTCCGTTTTTAATAAAGTGTTCCTTTAGAGTCTCTTACGATGAGCGTCCTCCACTCTGTATTGCAATATGTCAAGACGTATGATCTTAACTCTAAACCTCTTATTCGGCAAATAAATGAATTCAGCATGTATGATGATGTCCAACAAAGGGATTCGACCAATCAAACCTTACTTTAAATTTGTTTTCAGAGCGGGATTTTCTCCTTGTTATATTTCCTCATGAGGAGGAGTAAGGGAAGGTGTTTTGATCTATACCCCCAAAAGTGCACAAGTGGGAGGTATTGCTTGTTACTGGTGCACAGTGGCGTAGCCAAGGGGGGGGGGGGGGGCGAGTGGGGGGCGGTCGCCCCCCCCCATAACGATAAAAAAAAACCGTGATGTGAAGCCGCCGCCTTCATTTTCTTGATTTTCTTCTATTAGATTATGTAAATTCGTGTTAATCAAGTCCGTTCTTTTCTTCCAGCAATTATTTTTATTCTTCGCACGCAAACATATGATATTTTCAAATTTTAGGCACGCTTCGCGCGCTAACATATGCTATTTTCAAATTTTCGGGCACGGCACATTTTTGGCTAATCCCCCCATCAAAAGCTAGATCCTGCAATGAAAATATGTTATATATTTATTTAAGTTCAAAATAGATGTGGCATGGGTTCGGAGTTCTCATCCGCACACCCCCGTCTGACTATAATCTGAGTATTCCCCCGGAGAGACCCCCCCCCCAAAAAAAAAAAAATCGGACAAAAAATATTTTATAATGAAAATATTAATAGATAAACTGAAGCGATCTAGCTAACACTTGAAATAAAATGAAATAAAATTGATAGAAAGAAGATATACACAAAATTTCAAAATATTTACCATGCCCAGAAACATGTCTTTTGTATGCGTATTTTCAAAAAAAGTTCCTACCGTGAAATCCCCCCTCCCACACCTTCCCTCGACAACCCATTTACATTTTTTCTCATACAGGCCTATACTTCCTGTACATCTTCTTGAAATCCTGATTGCGATTCCTAATAATCTTCATAAAATACACCTTTAAAATGTGCATTTCCCATGCCTAGAAATTCGTCTTTTCGATCCGTATTTTCAAAAAGTTGCTACCGTGGGAGGGGGTATCCCCCTCCCACACCCTCTCCCACTTCGCTCCCTCTCAAGTATGACTTCCCAATTACAGTTTTTGACGGCTTCTTCAACATCGGTTTGAAAAAACGACAATCCGTCATAGTATTCTTAGAATATACCTTTAAAATATGTTTTTATCATTCCTAGAATCATTTATTTTCCATGTGTATTTTCATAAAGTTCCTACCGTGGCCGTGGGATTAGGTATCCCCTACCTACACTCTCCCCCGCTGGGTTGCTTCGGTCCCTCACAAGTATGACTACCCAATTTCTAATCTTGATAAAATATACCAACGAAATATGTATTTACCATGCCTAGAAACATATCTTTTCTATGCGTATCTTCAAAAAGTTCCTATACCATGGGAGGGGATATCCCCCTCCCACACCCTTCCCCGCTCGCCTGCTTCGCTCCCTCGCAAGTATGTCTTCACCCAATTGCAGTTTTTCAAGGCTTCCTGCACATCTGTTTGAAAACCTGGCAATCCATAATAATCTTCATAAAATATTCATTTAAATATGTATTTACCCTGCCTAGAATCACGTCTTTTATTTGCGTATTTTGAAAATTTTTCCTAACGTGCAGGAGAGGGTATCCCGTCCCACACCCTCCCACGCTCGGTTGCTTTACTCCCTCGCAAGCTTGACTACCCAATCCCTAATCTTGATGTAGTTACCATGTCTTGAAAACAGTCTTTTCTATACGTATTTTCAAAAAAGTTCTTAGCATGGGAGGGAGTATCCCCCCTCCCACACCCTCCCC
>JZLH01S0283392.1:50155-64232 GCA_001188425.1 Eucidaris tribuloides
CCCGTGAAGTTCCCGTCCCCCATATGATTCTATCCTGGTAACACCCCTGATCTGATCCCACTCCTACTGAATAACCAGCGGACTTTAAAAGCAGACAATCTCTCTTATACACTTCCAGCGGCACAATTAAACATCACTCATGCCTTCAAACTATCTATGAAGGACATGTTTGTGAAATCTGAAGGTTAGTAATTACCTAGAATTTGAAAAATTCATCAAAACTCTAACTGTTGAGAGTCTTTATTTTGAACCTCACTGAAATGAGTCAGTTCAGTAGAATTATTTCGGCATTCATGTATTGGTCTATGATAAATAAGTCTTACATGTATGTACCATGTTCATAAATGCATTATGGCGCTTATTTATAAATTGTAAATAAATTTCACGTATATCGTACATGATCGACACCCTGCCCTATTTTTTTTAGTCTCTTTGATACTTCAATTCAAAATCCAACGGTCACTACAATCGCGACCAAATTGAGTTTCTAATTCCTGTACTTTACCAAAGATTTTGAAATTGTATTTCTTCAAAATACACCTGCGCATTTACATGATAATGATTTTTATACATGCAAAAGAGATGCCCTGTATTTAATATCGATAATTTATCCCCGTTTGGCAAGTATCGCAATTGCTAAAGGTGCAAAAAATTATTAATGAAACAGTATTACACGAATGCATGTAACTTTCCCCTCTTAACAGATTTTTCTGAAAAATAATTATGTATTCAATTAGAGTAATATTAGATTAATGACGTGGGAAGTTGATTAAATATAAAGTTTCCAATGAGCGTTGCTTTATGTGTACGGAAATGGTGCCACACAACTCTTATAAAAAATATCTGAATATAATTCAGCGATCATCCGAACAGACTCGTGACTTGGGAGAAACGTTCTCTTTCAAAGATGTCGCAATTACAATATCGCAAATATACCGAGAAAGAATTGCGGTATGTCGAAGGAGCGGCACTAGTTTCTTTTGAAAGCAGGTGCATTGTCACTACCACAAAACATTTCTTTTTCCCGGCGGGACACTTTAACGAAAAATCATCGGAGCGTATTTGGGGTCAGGTAAATGTAAACAGGTAGCATCACCCAAGATATTTTCATTTCTTTTCAGATGAATGCCAAGAAATATGCAATATGCCGAGTGTAAATGGGAAGAGAGAAAGAAAGAAAAAGAAAAATGTGTGTTTACTGTTGCCACCCTGTAACATCAAGAAAGTGTGGGCTATAATCATACCACTTCAACGTTGAATCATGTATTACTAAGCGTTACATATGGCCACCGCAGAATTACACAATGGAAACATAACCATTCAGATTTTTTTTTCTTATAAAATTTGTTCCTCTATTTGGGCAAACGTACATGCAAGTTTCATTTTATGTCATTTCAGTTTTTCAATAAATGTAATGTAAATCGAAACGATATCTACAAATAAGATCAATCTTTAAAATGTCATGGACTTTCAGTGATTTGTATTCAGTAGGGTATTATTCTTGGATGAAATTCTTCAATGATTAGTCATGGGGCATGTACCCGCATCATATTTGGCTGGAAACAGGTTTATTATTGACAATATGGATGCATTTGGTTAGATTTGAATTATTTCGTATTTCGAACAAACAAAACAATAAATCATAACAAGATTCAATGATTACATAATAAATCGAAGCATAATTGACAAACGATTAACGTAATAAATGACAATGATTATAATAGTATTAATTCAGGCGTGAATATAATTACATCACATCATAATAAATAACAAAAGCGAACCTCTTCGCTGATTACATCAATTACATACTACATTGCCCGTTGTCTCTATAAGCATTCGAAATAGTCCCTAAATTATTACACAAAATAGTGTATTTCAAATGTGATTACTTACTTTTTCTGTAAGTTTTTCATTTAAGCGAAATCAGCTTACTTCATTGAAATTGTTTTTAGCAACATGAAAAAGATTCCAACATTAAAATATAAACTACAGATATTGTTTTTTTCCAATAATGACGTAAAGACCTCGGTAATCAAAATATAGAAATCGAAATTGTTTTGTTTTAACATGAAGTTAATGTAACCATTGGTCATACGATCAGAGGTTGAGGTCGATCCATTATCGACATAATTGATACAGCTGCTTAATTTACCGTAAGATGTTGATATGAGCACGAACTCGGTGTCCTTCCAGCTTACAATAGACGTAGCTTATTGACGCTACCGTATAGTATACACAACCTGAACTGTGCTCATTCTCTGTTCGTCAGCGCATTCGCAACAAGTGACAATATACCTGCACGCCTATTTCGACATGTCTTGCGTTCATCATCTCTGTGGATGTTTTACCAATAGACATTTATGTGACTTAAGCATATAATTTACATCTACTTATTTCTATAACAGTTGCTACCGTTGTTATTTATTTGGAGATTTAGTCATAATTCTAACATCTATTTTACACACGAAACGGCTTGGAAGATAACGTCGTCTGGTGGTGGCGTCTATGTACGCACAACTCACAACGAATGGACCTGTTGCTGAAGCTTTATATGCGGTGTTGGAATATGCACGCGTCACGTCCAATGTTGTTCAATGCAAAATATATTCTTGTTTAAGAGAATGGAGTAATTATAACAGATTTAGTTGATATCAATATCGTGCAGTTGTCGTCATCAGTGAGACAGTACTATCCAGCTGGCAAGATGACTTTATTACTAAATGACAGACGCTGTCCACCGGTTCTTCTGGTGAAAACCGTTTTTAGTCTTCTTCTCTTGGTGCTTCTGATACAACGAGTGGAGTCGCAAGAAGGTAATGCAATGAAACAGCCTAAATATTACAGTTCACTACAATTTTATAGAATGTGAAATGCAAGTCTGTAAGCGTTCGTAGCAATGGTTATGGAGATAATTCGGTTAGAGGTGGTTTCCCCACGCTTCATTAAATCTTGGGTTCTCAGTTCAGTTCGCGTGCAGAAACCAGCATCCTCAGGTCTCTTAATTATGTACTTTAACCAACATATCATCATAATTATTTCTCAGTAAGAGAATATTGACTAATCAAAAATTAAGTTCGACTATAAAAAATAATGATAAAACATAGATTTTTCACTTATTCGTGACGTCATAGCATCATTATGATTGTTTTTGTGTTGCATTTAAAATACCTCTTGCTTTACATACAACCCGTGGGTAAATTCGATGAAAGTTTCAGACCTCTGAAGTTTCACGAAATGAAATGTCAAAACCCTACAAACAAGAGAATGCATTCTGAGTTCTTTCCATTATACGGATTACAAGAACAATTTACGGAATATAATCTCAAACTAAAATTAAACTGAGCATGGGACTATTCGAAAACTGTTTTATTAAACTGATGACTGTTGTGATACACAGAAAGAAACAAAATAGTTCATTTGTCTTTCTTATAAGAACCACATCATTACTGGTGGTGGGGGGGGGGATGAAAAAAAAAACTGAAGGCGAAATAATTAATGCCCCGAGAATATATAATACATTATTAAGAAGTGGAAAATATTGCCCCTTGCATTGATTAAGTTTTCCATAGGTTTGCAGATAACAAAATCTATAAAAATGTGAACAAAACAGAAATATTTATTAATTAAACGGGGGGGGGGGGGGCACACGTCTCCCGTTATATACGTTGTAACAAACAACACAACACACAAACATAAATTGAGCAAGACTTATGCGCTCTGAATAGTCTCCAATATGTAATTCACTCTGAATCATGATACCTTAAGTTAGGATTTTGCAATCGAGTATAGAATTCTCGCAAGAATGGATATGATTATTATCTGAATACAACAACAGCGATAAAGTCACAAACATAATAACACCTGCCGGACCATTCATCAGAGAATTTTGCAAACATGCACACAAACACATAAACGTATACACATATACGCAGAGTATGTGCGAACACACACTCCCACACACATACATACATAAACACAGACACATACGTACATACACACTCCCCCAGTCACACTTAGACACACATACACACATACACATATACACACTCACACCATCGCGCGCATCCACACACACACACACACACACACACACACACACACACACACACACACACACACACACACACACACACACACACACACACACACACACACACACACACACACACACACACACACACACACACACACACACACACACACACACACACACACACACACGACGACGAACGCACACACACACACACACACACACACACACACACACACACACACAGACACACAGACACACAGACACACAGACACACAGACAGACCGGTATAAGCAGGTATGTTAGTACATACAGACCAGCGAAAGGTCGAAGAAATCTTACAAGTGCTGTCGTGGGAACGAGTCCATGTACATATGACAACAACACAGACAACAATACCAAGATTGTTATCAATTCGCCTGATTAATTCGTGTGCGTAAAATGTCAAATCAATTCTTTTCTTGGGTCTTGATTTTATTCTTCGCAGTCGGAGGTGCAAAATTCATATTTTCAGAAGAATTCCTATATTATTGTCGGCTTTGAAAGGGTCAAGCTCCCCGCTGTGCAGTTTGCAGATACAGTACTGCGGAATATCAAGTAATACATTATATACTTTTTATGAAAGGCTTTTTAGAAAGACATCGTTCTACATTGATTTGGGTGAGAAATATGTGCAGTACGATATGAAAGAGTCAGCAGGGTTATTGCAACATACCCATCAGATTTCGCACCGACTAGTAGAACATAGCAATCTGTAATGTTTGTATTTGTTCAGAATAAACAGGAGTACGTTTCCTGCTTTCGGCCTTCTTGAGATGTGAAAAATTACAGAAATGCCAACATTATAGTCTACATTTACTGCATTTGGTAATATTTCAGCTAGCATGAATGGAAAATGTACTAAAGCATATTTTACCACTTAATATTGGTTCCTAGTTTAATTGTAGAATTGAAAAGAATTTGACTTTGATCCTAACTTTCGGTAATGAAGGCATTTTTTTAGTGTTTCTAAGTCTTGGTTATTAGAAAATCACATTATAATGGTTATTGTTATCCATTTCGTTTCTTTTTAGTAGATTTCCCCCGATTAGTCAGCAATTAAATATCCTCCTTTCGTCACTCCGATCAAACATTTTCATCAGCCAATCAATCAATCAATCAATCAATCAATCAATCAATCAATCAATCAATCAATCAATCAATCAATCAATCAATCAATCAATTCATCAATCAATCAATCAATCAATCAATCAATCAATCAATCAATCAATCAATCAATCAATCATCCATCAATCAACCAATCTATCGATCAATCAGTTAGGCAGTCGACCAAGTGAGCGATAAATACAACAAAATGTTAAAAATAAATAAGTACCTTTATAACTAACTAACTAACTAACTGGAAATATCACACATTGAATCTCTAGAAATTGTAATTTGTTTCATAAATCTAGTGGATGTATAACAATTTAAATAATGCCAATGGTCCTAATGGTTAGAATAACGCAGAATAACTTACAAACTATGAATGATACCCTCCCTACTCAAAAGTATTGCAACATTCACTAGAACGCATGCATTTTGAGTTGAAGGGGTCTTTTTATAATGATATCCTAATGAAGTTTATCATTGGAAAATGCAAAATTATTTGAAAAGAAATCAATGAATATTCTTTCTCCTTTCTTCTCAAAAGCTGAAAAATTGTCAAATGCAGGCGCACCCACGGCAGATGGGCGGGAACATAAAATTGATATTTTTTTCGCCTCCTGTAGGGGTGGTGTTAATCTTCACTAGTATCGTAATTCGGTTTCATATTTCCCACGAAACGGTTTTGATGGCTTGGAAACACTTCTCACAAACAAAAAATGCCAATGTGTTCCTCTGACGCCGTCCCTGAAAGAAGACACCACCCCGCGAAGACCAACGCGCCTCCTATCTTCATAAGACAGTGGTAAGGAGGATAAGGCTACTGATATAAAGATGATGGCCTTCTCTCCATATTATCCACATTATTATATCCAATGTACTGAAAAGTCGCATGACAGCAAATTTTAGGATGTTTGCAATAATAAACAACCTTTAGAATTGAGAAAGAATAAGAAATTACAACTTGAAGAGGTCCTTTTTGAAATATGGGGCGAAATCCTCCTTACTACTGTCTTATGAAGATAGGCACTTCCGTCTTCGCGGGGTGGTGTCTTCTTTCAGGGACCGCGTCAGAGGAACACATTGGCATTTTTTGTTTGTGAGAAGTGTTTCCAAGCCATCAAAACCGTTTCGTGGGAAATATGAAACCGAATTACGATACTAGTGAGGATTAACACCTCACCCCTACAGGGAGGCGAAAAATTGTTAAATTTCATGTTCCCACCCTCTGCTGTGGGCGCGCCTGCATTTGATAATCTCCCCGCCTTGGAGAAGCAAGGAGAAATAATATTCATTGATTTCTTTTCAAATAATTTTGCATTTTCCAATAATAAACTTCATTAGGATAGGGCCCCTTGGGAGAACAGTTGTTATAACTGAAAGGGCAACCCTGTCGAAATAAAATTGAAATAAATAATAATAAATAAATTAGGATATCACTATAGAAAGACCCCTTCTACTCAAAATGCATGCGTTATAATGTATGTTGCAATACTTTTTAGTAGGGAGGGTACATATTGCAGATAACGCATAAGGATAACACCATTACAAAATTTAGGTTTGTCGTGTTACGATTAGTAAGTCACCCTGACCCTTTCAAAGGGTGTGAGAAAGAAGAGGTGTGAATATAATTGAGGTTTATAGTGTCCTTGTTGCAAGAAGTATTCTACAGAATATAATTTTTACAGTGTGACATCGTCTATTGTTACGATAAACTTTCAATTTTGAAAATAGATTTTGGTCGGCTCACTGTCAAGAACTGAGCTTGTGGGATCCGGATGTTGAATAGTCTGTCAAGTGTGAGATGCGTTTATAAAGATAAAATAAATAAGATTGAAGATCATGTCTTGCAGCTAGTTATGGATAGTAACGTACACCTGTTTGATTTTTCTTTAACTGAAATTGCTTATATACAACATTCATGGTATACAGCACATGTAATCATATTGCTTAATCTCAATACACTGGCAGAGTTAAGAATGGTTTAAATTAGCTACACATTAAGTCTGGTCTAGTGTAGTACTACACATGAATGTGCGTCTCTCGAGAAATTCAGGCTGCCTCTTTCCTGGTTTGCAGACAGGTGCTTACAACGCGGCGGAAATAATAACAAAAGTATGACGTCTGCAGTGTGTTGCCAAACTGAGGGATTATAATCTATATCTAGCTTGTCTTGTAAATCTACAGTTTATTCAGTTAGATAATTACGCAGAAAAAACGGGCAATACTTTACAATAAAGATTTATGTTGACAATAACTGCTCAAGGACATTAACATTGTGGAGGTTCATTAAAAACAACAAAGTTTGATTTCTGAACTACATAAACGGGTTTGAATAGTAATAAACATCAAATATACACTTTGCAAAGGTGCTCCCACTAGTAAGATGTGTATGAATAAACATCACACGTAAAGTAAGCATCATGCCCACACTGAATTGTGAAACGGCAGTCTACAAAATATTGTCTAGCTCAGATATTATTTTTTTTGAAACTGAGAACATTGATGAATTCCGCTTTTAAATTTCTAGGACATATACCGGTAAAGGAAACGTCCATGTCGTAAAAAATACCAAGTAGATGATATGGGAACTACAAAACGAGCAGAATACACATGTACGACATTCTAACGAGATCAACTGACTTGGAACATGTCGCCATGTTGAATAGATTATACATTTCTAAAATAAACAAAGACACAAAAAGCAAACCTGACGGTCAGTCCGTTGATGTTGATTTTGTAAGAAATGATATCAACCTTCAATTGTATAGCCTATAACCTATTTCCCGATTGTATGGAGTAGTATAATGTATGTGTATGTATATATATATATATATATATATATATATGTGTGTGTGTGTGTTGTGTGTGTCGTGTGTGTAGTGTAGTGTAGTGTGTGTGTGTGTGTGTGTGTGTGTGTGTGTGTGTGTGTGTGTGTGTGTGTGTGTGTGTGTGTGTGTGTGTGTGTGTGTGTGTGTGTATGTGTGTGTGTATGTGTGTGTGTGCGTGTGTGTGTGTGTGTGTGTGTGTGTGTGTGTGTGTGTTTGTATATTGGAATGTGTGGGCGCATTTATGATGGATTGTGCAGCATTGTGGTACATTTCATTGACATTATAAAATAAAATGGAAATAGGTAGACTTTCGAAAAGATGGACCGAGTGCATATGTTCATAAAATTGTATGTAGTTCTTTAACTTTGGCATTCGGCACAATTTGGTGGGGGACAAAATGAAATCATGAAATGTTATGCCCACAGGCCACAATTATCAATCTTTGACGTTATGTGAAAGGGTTAATCTTCATTCAATCTAAGGTCAAATACACCTTTATATTCACCCCTGTTGTTAGATTCATTTAAATTCACTTCTTTCCACTTCACTACGTTTCAATAGGTTAAAACTCAAAAGCACGTCGAAGCCATTTCGGCGATCCTGGCGCTTATTTACCAGTGCATGTTTCATATGTGAAGTGCTTCGTCGCATAATGCACTAAACCCATTTTTCACCAAGATCCGTTATTAACCTCGGGGGGGGGGGGGGCATGGTCATTACAAGATGTACACCATGCACGTGTATGGACTTTCGAAATGGACCCTAAACAAGTAATTATCTGTCGATCTCTGTCGATACCCTAAATAAGTATTCAAGTCTGAAAAGACACCCTTTTAAAGTCAACCTTCTGTTATAAGTATACCCCTTTTTTCCTGATTGTGGTGATTTTGATACCCTTTTCACTGTACGCGCGTACATCACACGACCGTGAAAAACAACCCATTTTACGCGTTTTTTTTTCCACACGCGCATGGTGTACAACTTGTAATAACAGTGCCCCCAGGGATATTAACATTGAAACATTTAGCACCAACTTATGTAGCGATAGTATAGCATTTTGAAGACAAATTACACTTGGAAGTATTTTTCTATAGGTGAGTGTACAAACTGGCACAATGAAAAGTATTTTTCTCTAAAGTTCAAAAGTGGTCTTAACCCATTTTGCAATCAAACATGTATAGTCAAAAGATACACGACACGTGAACATGAGAAGCTGTTAATCTGATTGAGAAAATCTTAAAATTAGATATGAAGTGTGACCATGTGATGTAAGTGAATTGCATTTATTGTATATTTTAAAGAGTTATTGAATCATGATTTTGACTTACATTATTTTCAGCCTGTTTATCCAATCCCTGCCGCGGATTAGGACAGTGTTTCGAGAGACCAAGCAGAACTCCCAATTATGCATGCCAATGCTCTGACGTCATAAGAATGGGATTCAACTGCTCCTTAACCTGTAAGTAAACACTAAATTCAATACAAATATTCTGTCTTGAAGCTTAAAACTGAAAAAAAGGTTGTCGCAGTTGGGATAAAAATTACTTTCATTAAATCAAATCAACACATATCACTAATAATCAGGAAGTTATATCCCAAAACAAAATTAAGGGAAACCGAACATAATCTACACTAATGTAAAAGTAGTATTGAAATGATTTTGCAAATAAATAAGAATGCGAATCAGATTATCAATAGGAATGTACGGGAATATTCAATGTAATTCACGTTAAATAACATTATGCATAAAGACAGAATACTAACATTATACCAATGGAATGTTTATAAACATTTTCTAAGAATGCACAGCTCATGCAATCATCATTGATTGTTTGGAGTTTGTTATTTTATTATGCAAAAAATTGACTGAAAACGGACTCTCACTTAAACAACTGCTAAATAGAAGAAAGAAACAACGCAAATTTTTGAAACAACGGTTATCAACTAAATACGGCTACTTATTGAAAGAAAGGACAAATTAAAATCTACTAAAATAAAAGAACATTTTTAAACAATGGATAATCATGGAAGGAAAAAAATCAACCTGAAACAACAATTTATCATACTGAAACTATGGCTAAAGTGGAAGAAAAGAATTAAACAACGGCTAAATTTTAAACAACAGCCTAACTTTATTAAAGAATAGAAAAAAATCAACTGAAACAACGCTACATTTAGAAAGTACAGAAAAACAACTGAAATAAACTTTGTATATATTAGACTCTCACCAGACTCGATCTTTATCCTGAACACGATGACACGCACGTTAGGGATTGAACTAATCCGGTACACGTCTCCAGTTCAAAACACGCTCCTCACATCGCAGACTAATTTAAGTTACAATTAACAGAATCATTTTATCTAAATTCATAATCAACTATGAAATGCATTTATCGTTTACGTATGTAGAAGATTAATTATCTGATCTAAAAATCAAGATTAGTGAAATATAGATTTCCTTACGTAGAACTAACAAATCATCCATATCGAGCATATTCAAGATTGTTTTCATAGCAAGAAAGCTTATTACGGTTTTGAGCTTAAATTCAGGAGTTTTTCTTCAATCAGGGTCCATCAAAGCAAAGTGAGAATCTTTACTTTCAATATCCATTTTTTTCTTGAAATCATGTATGTCTTATCAAATGTTGGTTGTATTTTACCGTTATAAGATTTTCGCGAATAGATGAAATATCTTAGTGAAAATTGCCATGTAAACAAGATAAAGTAATATGCTTATACACATCGCCATTTAAAATATGAAAGTACAGTGTCCTTGTTAAATAGAGTAGTAATGCGCTTTAACTGATTAGTATACTGCCCTGTTAAATTAGATAGGAACTGTATTGCTTAAAAATGATAATGACCTTATGATTGACACACGACATATAAAAAAAAAAAAAATACATAAATGAAACATAAAGATGAAGCTCATAAAGAGGAATTTAATATAGATAAGTTTGCATACCTATGTTCATTCAACGGCATACAAAAATAAAATGTAAATGAAAAACGTAGAAATGTTCTATTATTCATTTCCAAAAAATCATTAAACATCTTGATCAACATCTGCTCAGTCTCTCGTATGCACAACAGATGCCTAACGCAACCCGATCAAGACCACCAGAACTTTCCTTAATTCACTGCTTACTTAATATTATGTCAATCATGGATCATACCCATCAAAAAATAATACTGCACATTATCAAATCATTATAAACTAATTATATACCGATTGTTGCTCCTTGATTATAAGATAGTCAACTGCACAAGCTTTTGCTAGGTATATGATTCATTATCTCATGCACAAAAAATGGAACTATGAATGCCTTCCCACTTATAGCAACGCGAAATCATTACTGTCTCCTGCCCGTGTCCTGAATACATATCCTATAAGATCTAGTTATGGAAAGCATCGTCTAGATGACCACGAAACTTACAGAACTCCGAACAGCTTGAAATTGGTAGTATGGTACCTTCAAAGGTAGAGTTCGCCGAAGCTTGGATCCCAAACGTAAATATCAAGAATATTGTAAAGTGCAGTAGAAAATAGAGTAACAACTTTGAAAAGTCTTCTGATAAAGGCTCGGTAGTTTGTGATGAAGTCCTGACTAAGGACTTGGATATCATAAGACCTTCTCCTCACGAGACACTTTAATGAACAGTAAGTTGTGTACAATACAGTAAGTCTGTTAATTCAATTTCTTTAACATCCTCATTCATTTGTAATCCCAATGAGCCAACCCCTTAATTTCGTGCGTCTGTTCAGAGACTGTACAGAGATAGAAAATAAATGTAAACATGACATTGTCCAGCCGATACGATTATCTTTAATATCTTATCTTTTCATTAAGTTCCTAGCAATTCAACATATGATGATTTACATATCACTACACTTCCATGTGTTTAAAATCACGACAATTTAAAGTTTTAAAGATAAATAAGTACGATTTACAGCATTTACATTGTTTTGGGGAATCGGGCTGTCTATGAACATATTATAATTCACTGTGAATCTGTATCCATATTTTTTAAACAATTTCTTTATTAATGTTGTAATAATTTAGTCACTGGTCAAAACTGTTCAATTTCTCTGAAGCATCCTATGTTATATATGAATTTAACTAATATGAGAAAATAACATTTTTAAAATGCCTTTCAAAACTTACTTACTAATATAATATTTCTCAATATGATTCGAAATTTTATGGATAGCGGCCACTTTATCACAATTCCTCTTTGCTTTATTTAACAAAGTTTAAAGAAGTACGTCCTTTTATTGGAAACTTACTAAAACACGCGTAGAAAGAATGGTTGATAAAAGACCTTCCAATATCGACTCCTATTTCTGTGCATGGTCATTAGCTTAAATATTGAAAAGAAATCAAATCAATGATAATATACTCGTCATAATGACTTGATTATATCGTCTTGATTTACCAACACTCATACACTACTGCTTATAGAGTGTTGAACACTGTTATCTTTTAACAACCACGAATTGCGGCTGTTTTCTGATATTTCTGTTTCATCTATTAATCTGACTATGTTAGATAAACGCAATTTAGCGTATTAAGGTCAGAAAGCAGTGTTTGTAAGTTATTTATCTTCAACTGAAACACAAAGTTATTTTCATGGCCATTTTTCTGAAACCAGGGTATGTTTTACTGTGTTCCCCAGGTAGCTCCGGCCCCATATTTGTATTTATAATGATATTACAATTGTTTGAAATGTTTTCATCTAATATTTCTTGCTATACGTCGTTATTTATATTCGCACAAAATGGTGTAACAGCCACTCTATTTTTACAATGATTTAAACTACTTACCTCATGATAATAGTAAAAATATGTATTAATATTCAATAAGACCAAAGCTAATGTCTAAGCTCAGTTCTTCTTTCATAGAATTATATTATAGGTAATCAAAAAATTAAAGAGTGAAAACATTTACATATTTGAGTAAGATGATAGTAATTTGAATGAATTTCATGTTCAAAATCTTGCAAGGTCGCGGCCCAAAAAAATATTTGCTCTACGAAAAATGAGCCCTATCTGAGGTTTAATTTTTATTGATCGAATTACAAAACAATATTCAACCTAACTTCGATTTATTTCATTTCTGTATGGGCAATTGTTCATCCAAAATAAACAGATTCTTATACTTTGCAAAAAAGTGTGCACGATAGTAGCCAAATTATTTTGATTATAATACCAATGGATGAGATATAATAAGTCGTTAAAATGCAATCGTTGATCAAAGATATTTATTTGCTCCTAATTTAAATGATTCATGATTACTCCCCATATGTCAAAATTAATATGAAATGAATTGATCGACATGGAATAACACCAGATCCGCTTTCTTAATGTTAATCGCCAAAACCTAATTTAATGTTCAATCATACTTATGTATAGGAGAACTATGAACACTTGCCATATACGCTACAAATTCAACATCGTATTATCTTAAATCTTGATAAGAAAGCCTTTTTTAGATTGATTGTTGATTCACCTATGTACACGTCCAGCTGCAGTTCTTTTTCTTCTATAAATTTAATTAATTATGTTCATTAGTCAATTATTTGCATCTAGCGTTACCTGGGCTGCAGCTTCGTCACCATTTAAATAAATGTTTTAACGTATGTACCCTTTTGCATAAGAAAGAGAGGTTTGGATGTGAATTGTGTTTGCTCGGTGTATCTTATTGCAAATATGTCTGATACCGTGTCGTTTGTTGACATTTAGGAGTGGATCGATGGGGGTAGATCTTCAAATAAGATTATTTCCTGTTCAGGTCTGTCGTAAGATTTTACCGTGGTTGGTTGGTGTGGTAATGTTCCTTTAAAGGACAGTTGCAAGAGTCAGTAGATCCTTTATTTAATTGAAAATTTATTATAAATTGATAAATATGTTGCCTAGGTCATTTTCTGACCAATGTCTATGCATTGTGTAATTTTAATTTTCTATATGTATTTTACTTTATCTCAGACCATGATGCAAAACAGTTTTTTATACATCTTGTTTTCCTCTGAATAAATATATTTCATATAAAAAATAAATAAATAAATAAAT